>VCRD01001941.1:69065-84268 GCA_006783055.1 Trinorchestia longiramus
CTACGGTAGCGGAGGCCATTGCATTCTTAGTAACATAACATTTTCTAACGGACAAATTAATCAAAAATTACTTCTTTCAAGCAATAGAAGTGATAATAAGGTTGTACAGTGAATTTTAAATGGTTTAAAGCACTGTAATTCTTTGAAATATCAATTTTAATCGGACTTAACATGTATTAATGTATGGGCTTAGTGGCCACTTTATAGAAAGCCAAGTTGCTGCAGTTTTAGACTTTACAAGTTGATTATAGTTAAACTTTTTCCAATGCAAACAACCAAACATACAAAAATTCACACATATAAACAAACAGACATAGAAGCAAAAACCTACCAAACTGCAGCGATCAGCCAACCGGGCCATCTTGACAGAGGTCTGAAGGACTGTATTCTTCTGCTAGTCTTTCTCTGAAGGGTTGACAGCAAATTTGAGGGATTGATAGCAAATTGAGTGAGTGTTGTAGTCGTCAGAATACTGCCTTTCTTTGACTCGTATAGTTCCTTGACGTCTACAAATGATGCCGTGTTTCATTGTCACGACTGATCCTCTGGCCCTTCTCACTGATCCAGTTGTTGCAGATGCAGTTGTTTAGTAGATGTAGCTCCAGTTGTTTAGCAGATGTACTGTGTCAAAGAGGAGAAACCAGACACGCTCGTTGTCAAGAGGATGCTTGGCTGTGGGACTGCAATTACCTAGTGATTAGAATAGAAGTGGCCTTACAGTCTCGGTTGTTCTCGGCCATGCCACTTAGCAACCCACCAGAAAATTAAACAGTTGGGCGAATCTGTATTTCATCTACCAAGAGAAACACATTCTTCTGTTGCAGTGTCTGGACTTTGTCAAATGTTTCCCTCAGCACCTGGTCCTTCTCAATAGATGAAGTGATATACCGCAGCTTGCGTTTGCATGGCAGCACCAAAAAGTCTCTGAGCTGTTCATAATTACACTTTGGGTGTGATTGAAGAGCAAAACAATAATCATTCGTGGAAAACTGCTTCTGTGATAAAAGTTCCAACAGACGTCAAAAATACCAACTTCTTCTCCTTCTCGGTGTCGACATTGGCTGACGTGTGAGCTTGAAGGGTGACAACATTTTGGATCGTTTTGTCAAACGGGATGTCATACATAGTTCATTACCAAATGCACAGTTTCTTCGGACTGCCTATACGATCTCAAACCATTGTTGGGATGAAGTATCTTAAACAGTGGTACATTAATGCCGTTCTTGAACGCACTGAGCGTTAGTGGGGAACACAAAGTGGGCTGGCTTTCGACAATCACAGACAGGCTGCACTCACTGAAGTTGTCGGTCATGAACAAACACACAAGCCTTTCTTTCGATCTTGAAATAATCAAGTTCTTGTACTGCTTCTGCTGGTTACGTTCAGGTTTGAAAGCATCAAATGAGGTAATCTTATCCTTCTGAAAAAAATACCTCAGCTGTATGTCTTCCACTTTCGCCGGGCGAGATGCAGGTTTTAGAGATAGCAGACATGAAACAGGCACATTGAAGATACTGGGAGGGATTTTACTTGTTCACACAACCCCACACTTGTTCGGAATTTATAGTACATATAATTAGTAATAAATTTTGTAAACAAACAGTATCCAATTAGAAATGCAGCAATGTGCCTCGAAACAAACAACAATGTCCGATTCAAACCGAGCCACAGACTACGACAATGTTCGCACTGTGACAGATGGGGGTTAACTGAGCACAGTGAACTGGCCTCCGCTACTGTAGTCAGCTACATGGCAGTGCACATACTGGTTATAGTAGTCCTTGATATATATATATATATATATATATATATATATATATATATATATATATATATATATATATATATATATATATATATATATATATATATATATATATATGTATATATTGTCCTCAGTTAGTATAATTTACGTATGTAAGTGCATATTTCCGTGACGTATAGGCCTAAGTTCCGACTTATGTGCCAAACCGGCTTACGAACATCTGTAAGAACAGAACTCGGTCGTAACCCGAGGACTCCCTGTACTTCTTAGCCTACGAGTCATAATGTCAGATGGTGGGAACACTGGCCAAAAGTTTCATGGAGGACTGACACAAAAATTCCTGTCCGGTTCTTGAATGAAATCAGATCAAAGCAGCTGCTGCCATGGAAACATATCTCTCGCTACTGCCATTTCACCCTACACAGACTTAATAATTGTGTATTGTATATCTTTTAGAAAAAACTAATAAAAACTACGATTCTCATGGCATCTCAGCCGTTTGCGAAGAGTTCCTAGTGACAGACTTTTATAGCTTAATTTCAAACCTTTTCGTGATAATAGGGACAGATGAAAACCTTGAGTTTAGTCGTCTGTGATTTGGCATAAAAGGTATAGTTACTCAAACAAACAAAAAAACAAACAATCTTTATTTCCAATCGAGTACACAGTACATAGACAATAGTACATTGGTTTTTCAAATTCTTAAGGTTAACATTCTGAGAGTAAGGGTGATGGTGAGCTCCATGCGACGATCCCGGGAGGTTGATGTTGAGCGGGTTGAGTGCACGGCGCGGCGTACGAGAAACTACTCGTGTCCATGGCTGGGTTCGAACCCGCGGTCTTTCTACATGAAGCAGAGACCCGATACAGAACACGGGCCGCAGACCACTCGACCACGGTGGCTGCTATAACTGCTGCGTGAGGAAATAATTTGAAATATCAGTAAAAAAACCCTCAATTCAGATAAATAAATCAAAAAATCATTAGATTCTTTAATATTGGTGGAAAAAATGCAAACACGGTTTTTAGAGTCCATTAAAGATATTATTAAGTACATGAATTGCATTGCACGGTCCCCTTTTAATATTATAAAAACTGATAATTTATATGCTTTAAGTTAAAACTGCTGCACGCGTTAACTTAATTCCCAAATTCTGAAAGTCGATATACGGCACTCCAAATAAATAGCATGACATCTGCATTGTGATGGAGAGTTGGAAGATTACCGCAGAGATTGCACGCTTTACGCGCATAGTTTGTTAGCAGTATTGTGTGAGAATATTTCAGCGTAATTTGGTACACAGGTCTACTGATACGCTATTGTAGAATGACACTGTTGGTACACGGATGTAGAATAGTAAAGAAAATACAGAATAAGGTCACTGCCGAAATTTAATTGTGGCACGTCGTGAAAAACCGTTACGTAAGAGTGACGCACATAGAAGGCATCCAATCATAGCACACATGTGACATGCTTAAGTCACAATGTCGCGAGAACAATAACTTCTGCATACTGTCGTTTTTTTTATTGTGTTGGCTGCTCCCGCTAAATCTTATAAAAAATGTTCCTTTCAAAATTTCTCATATAATAGCATAGATGACTCTGAGCTAAAGTGGTCCTATTTTTTAGATAAATTAATTCCGGAATAGATTATTGCATATGGAAACTGGTTGTGACAATTTCTAATTTTTAAACTATGTAATACAATTTTATATATTTTTTACGTATACAATATTATTTGAAATTCTCCACAGCTTTTCGTCTTTGCACTTAAAGCTTGTTGTGTGCAGAAGTGTTTTCAGTTATTTTCTTCTTATGCTTGTTTCTTGAAAATATGAATGTATTTTTTACCACGTTAATCCACCACATTATTTAAAGAAGTCACATTCAAAATTAAATACTTTAACAATATAATGCTGCGTTAGTGGTATATCTACTCAACATGATAAATGTTATTGTGTAAGACAAATACTGAAGTCACCCACTCCGGTAGATCGAAGAAATCGGGTATTTAGTAAATTTTATATGGTGTTTAAAAACTAAATTGGTAATATTTCAAATTATACACAATAATATACGCACCCACTGCTTAGAGGTATGATTACATGATCAAATGTTATTAAAGACGATAGTGTGGAGGATAGAGATAACATAAATCCGATAAATTCACAACACAAGACCATCAAACGTCGTGGTGCGTTCGTATGTCTGATAGCTATTCACACAGTTCAGTAAGGCAATGTAGTCGCTTAATGGAGTTGGCATGACCCACAGTATGATGAAACCACTTTCAAACAGTGATGACCACAATACAGTAAAGAAAAGTATGAGCACATGGGGGTTGACAATGACCACCCCAACGACGGTTTTCAGGCGGGAACATCATCCATGACGTAGTGATTGTCTAGGCGCTGATTGGTCAATTTTTTGAAGGGTCGGGGCGCAAATGCCGATATGACGCAAAAAACAACCACGGCTGGGTTCGAATGTCTGCAGCTGGGAAGTCACAACTACATACCCAGTACTCTAACCACTCGGCCACGAGATATACGATCAAACGAGACGTTTAAACCAATTTAACACTAGAACAACGAAGTGGGCCTGGGAGGTTCAATGTCAAAATTAACAAGCTCGTCTAATATTGTATTCATTAACCTCACTTAACAATAACATTTATGGAACAAGTACATATGACTTTTCTGTTACGTAGTTTGAAAGAAAAATAATTAAAAAATTACAGAATTCAACTTGTTGGACTAAAACTCCTTTCTGTGTTACTCGATCTAGAAAATTATACACATCTCTGTAATGTGAAAATGATAATTTTTTAGTTTTAATTCATCGTATTCTCATGGCGAATATCACGACTAATGAAGTTATTTTTGCACCTTCTATTATGCATGAACTGAGTGCACTCAGAGCATCCCAGAGTGTCTTATTCAATAGTATTGTGAGTATGAAAATGGAATTTCAATGGTAGAAGCGGAGCTACAATCAAATTAAAGAGAAAAATAAGATATTCCTAATAATTTTGTTATGCGCATGTGCATTGTTTGTTTAATTCTATCTTTGCACTTTATTACATCTCGTAATTCTTATCTAAATTATATGTATTTATGTAGTAGCAAATGCGCCGACCAGCATTAGACTATTGTTTCAAGATGTTTCCCAATGTTTTTATTGCTTTGAAATCAGCATAAATTTGACAAAGTGACCGTTGGCCTGACTTGTGAGCCAATGATTGGTTGACTTGCACATGGCGCACCACTTATGTGCCATGATTGGTTGACGCGTATACGTCAGTGAAACGTCATAAAATTCCATGACGTTGAAATTGGAACTGCTCCTACTAGTCTTTACTGTACTGTGCTATACGCAGTACGCAATGCCCTGCCCAAATACTTTACGTTCAAGCGATCCCTTATCGAGCAGTATATTTATTTATTCTCGTACGCCGCGCCGTGCACTCAACCCGCTAAGCACTCAACTCCCCGCCCATGAAGACGCCCATCAACCTCCCGGGATCGTCGCATAGAGCTCACCATCACCCTTACTCTTAGAATGTTAACCTTAAGAATTTGAAAAACCAATGTACTAATGTCTATGTACTGTGTACTCGATTGGAAATAAAGATTGTTTTTTTTTGTTTATAAAGTAACTTATAACCGTTGAGCTCGTACGGTGCACATATCCTCAAAAAGAAAGTTACAGCGACAAGCATTTACTTTTTCCCACCCTAAAGTATTGGGTTCTCTAACTGGAAATCCACATATGATATTTTACGTATCTATAGAAAATCAAGGGTGACATATATGTATAGGTGATTATTTTTTGACCATCGATAATTATCCTGTAGAGTGTCGAAAGAGTGACAGGCCAAACGCAGTTCGTTTGTGAATTATTTGCATCATGAGACTTTGTTTCACTTCTGCTGTAACATTGTATTATTAGAATATTGACTTTTTCACGATTTGTTTCAATAATGTGACTCATTAGCTTGTTAAAAACATCTCATTCCTATTTTTCACAGACAAGTGGAAGAAGAAACCAACAAGTCTGCACACAACAAGCCACTAGTATTTGACTGGTCGAAGTGCTTGGCATTCCTATTCCTAGGAATTCCTATTTTAAATAAACAAGTAGAAGGAGAAACCAACAAGTCTTCTTCTTCTTGTTTCACTTTTATTGGAGCTTCGGAGATGGGTCCATGCAGCTCCACGTCTTCAGGGATGTGCTTGGCACAAATATTTCAGGAGCTTTTCATGTGATCCTGTGACAACTTTTTGTACATTTTCATGATAACTTCATGATGCCGCAATCCATTCAGGAATCAATTTGGCTGGAAAATGAAAAACCCAAGCTGAGAGTCGTGTTAGCTATTATTCAAACAATTCGAATAAAAACATTTTTTTAAAGTGTAACAGGAGCAGCCATTGAAACAAAACAGAAAACAGTGCACAGAAATTATCGTTCTCGTGACATTATGATTCACGAACATTGTTTACGTGCTATGATTGGATGCCTTATGGGCACGTTACGGCTTTTCATGACGTCGCTATCCCCATGATTTTGCAAGTGCCCCTACTATGCTCTATTCTACTGTGGCTGCTTGAGCCTTGCAAACATGTTTCTTACTACTCTCATTTCATCCCACTCAAACTTAATAATTGTGGATTTTATTTCTCTGTGGAATTACGATGGATGATGAATTTCTGGTCAGATATTAGGAAGATTTGCAAAAGAGTTTCTAGTTGACTTTTCCTCATAATATCAGACCAGTCAGTGAAAATGCGGACAAATAACATCCTCGAAATCCATCGCTGGTAAATAAATAAAATAAAAATAGTTATCCATAAAATATTTTCTTGATAAATCATTCATTTCATTGCTGAAATGAGCTTAAATTCTGATATTATCACACGAATAAATTGTTTTCTACACAAAAATTGAAAAATAAAAAATCTCAAACACCATTGAATCAAAAAACGAATAAACTTTGATTATAAATAACATTATACTTAACTCATTTTTTCTAATATCATGCCTTAATATTGGAATTTTGTGCGGTTCGATATATTTTGCAATGTTTTTAAATTTTGGAAGCCTGTTTACGTCTTAAAAATTTACGTATGTCGTGAAATTTCATGCTAATTTTTAAGGGGAAAATATTACATTCGTAATTAAAGCTCGTAATGGGAGTAAAATAGATCATGGGTGTTATTCACGAGTCCACTTGTGCTTCAGAAAAATGCAATTGTGAATGAGACACGCAATGCTAAATTTTGTTCAACATGTTTAAAGCATATTTGCCCCCTACCAGGAACACATATATTCAACAACTATGACTTGAACTGTGACGAAAAGGTAGATGGGGTGAGGCGATATTACAGAAACATTGGAAGCACTGCAGTAAGGTAACTAACGTGAAATCAAGACAATTTGATGACAATGAATAGATCTCTGATGTTTTTTCAAGTTTTATTTCATCTCTTTCTATGTTTGTTTTGAACTGTAAATCGCCAAGAAGAGGGAGCCAAATATCTACATAATTTTGGAAATGATTAAAAAATTAAATGAAATTGAGAAGTAAGTGGTATAGGCAAGATATTAGGAGCATACAGAAATCACGCACAGTGCGTTGTACCAGTCGAATGATGCGGTAAAATGTGCAGTCCAGAGTCCTCTTCTTTCACTGTAGCCGAGTAGTCAAGCAACTTGTGCTTGCGCGGTCATGTCCCTGATTTCATGGGTTCGAATCCCTACACAGCTCATAAAATTTCGATTCTTGTAACGTAGGGACCGGGTAGGCTGACGGAATGACTACACTTGAACTAAAAATTTTCTTAAAAACCTCTAGATGAGCGCAACAAGCCTCTACATCGTGTCACAAGATGGATGGACACTATCGCTGGCAGCATGATCCCCAGTCATAGATGTTAGTAGTAGAAATTTTATAAGCAATTGTATACATCAAGTATACCCGAATGGGATAAAGTTTCTTTCTTTTTCATGCCTGTGTCATTTTAGATGCGGTGGATGCATTTTTGCTTGTAAGGCATCTAATTGGTTTTCAGTAATGTTTTTTATTTTTTCAATACGGCTGCAATTTCCTTTGTGTATTTTTTCATTCCAATGATTATATTGGAAATATCAAAGCGTTGCATTTTTATATATGAAGTTTATTCATGTTCAATTATTAATTTTTTTCAGTGTGTTGAGCTTGAACAATTTCATGTTGAGGAATCAGAAATTCAAAATTTTTATTCCAATTTAGTGCAAAACTCTCATACAATTTTTTTCTATTTCATGATTCTAAATTTACAATTGAACTAAAAAGTAGTGTTGAAACCTCGGGAGTAGATCTGGTTAATAACACCAGCTTACAAACTCAGTTTTACAAATGCAACTTTTTCTCTGCTGCAACTAGTCAGCTCATGCAAGCGGATGACCGACGCAAGTTCTTGATCCATCACTCCCTCTCATTCCCATTTCTATTGAGTGCATATCCCGTGAATCTGCTGCCGTAATATATATGAATGACGATTCATATAGTTTTTTTTAATTTTGGAATTATGTCGAGAAAACATTTTCTAAGAATTCAATTTATGATAGCGTTCGCAAAATTTATTTACTGCTAGAAAATACTATTAGTTTTATCACAGTTTTACAACAAAATTTTTTAATATATATGTTAATGTCTCAAATCTGTGTTTTCTTGAATAGTAATGAGTTTTTGAATCGAAATTTTTTCTATCGAACTATTTATCTTTGTTTTTATATTATGAAGCGCATTAAGGCTTGTGAGGTTGCCATGGTGGTGGGTGGTCGGTACCAATAGAAAAGATTTGAGAGAGAGTTTGGCACAGGGTGTACCTAAGTAAAGAGGTGAAACGGAGGGGATATTAGGAGGGAAATAGAAATGAGCGCTCTGCGCACATGTATTGAGTGGTGGGGGTTTGTCATTGGGGTTTGTTCTTGTAGGTGGTCTTTATAAAGGGTCGGCTAGTGGGGGATTGATGCTAGGTGTGGTGGTGTGGGGTGTCATGTGTATTTGGGCGTTGGAGGGGGGCCGAGTAGTTTTGTTTTCGAGCTTGGGAAAGCTCTGTGTGGTATTTGTCTAGTTTCTTGTGGGAATGTGAGGTGTAGGTATAGTTGTGGGTGCATTTGTTCAATGTTAGTCCATATTCTTTTTGCGTGTTCGTGCATTCTTTCGAATTTTCGTGTATATATGCGTGATTAAGTTGTTAATTTCTGTAACCAACGACCTTTGAAAAATTCTTGACTCATTCAAAAATAATACAACACACAAATATTAAGTCTTTATAGGGTAAGTTAACTGGAGTAGGAGACACTTATGCAGGTTGTAACTGCTTTGGTCTAACAAACAAACAAAAAACAAACAACTTTATTTCCAATTAGTACATTGGTTTTTCAAATTCTTAAGGTTAACATTCTTAGAGTAAGGATGATGGTGAGCTCCATGTGACGATCCTGGGATGTGTCCATGGGCGGGGAGTTGAGGGCTTACCGATAAGTGCGAGCTCACGGTGCGAAACGAGAAACAGCTCGTATTCATTGCCGGGTTTCGAACCTGCGGTCTGTCTGCCCGAAGCAGAGACCTTATACCAAACACAGGCCGCAGACCACTCGACCACGGTGGCTGCTTGTTTTTATAGTTTCTAGTTTCATTCAAGAATCCAACGCGAATTCTTGAGACAGTCCTCAATGAAGTTTTTTGCCCGTGTTCCCACCGTTTGACATTGTAACTCATGTGTCAGAGAATACTTGCTATTTATTAACAGTTTTTTAGGGAAACGGGTAATTCTTCTCTGGAGGAACGGGTATTTTCCATTGTCGTTGTTTTGTGGGTGTTCTTCGAGGCAAGTGATAAAATCGTCTTCGTAGCTTGCAAATTGATTATTGAACATGATCAAAATCAGAGAATATTCTTGTGCTCGAACAAAAACAATTGTCATCAGATGTAATTAGTAGCTGAAATTAACATCTTAAAACCAAATATGTACCTAATTGAAAATCTGAACTAATGAAAACACAACAAGTCATGTGAAAAGTTCAAACTAAAATTAATTTTCTACGGACATAAAATTTTTGTAGTTTTAAAACTCAATACTGTGAAAGAAAATGCAAACTTGATACATCAAAATGAACATTCCGAGTTCCGAGTAGAATTTCGTACCAGTACCAAAAATTTGCAAATGATATTATGAATTCAATTACTCATTAAACGTTTTCCTTATGTTTCCAAAAATTCCTAATCTCATTTTTTTCTTCGAGACTCCACCCAAATATGATACTTGTATACGAAGTGCAATTTCGAAGTGAGTACTGTTTTACAATTTCAATAATGCAAGTAAATTTCAAAACAATTTTACCCTCCATTAAAGCCGTGCTATAATCTACTTTTCTTCATAATTTCCTACAATATTAAGGGACTTATCGTATTCTACGACCAGCTTTTGAATACCATCCTCGTAGAAACTTACCGGCTGGTTAAACAACCATCACTACACGGTTGTCCTGTTACAATTGCATAAAGCACACGTTTAGACACATGTGGAAACTCATCACATAACGTCGAAATCATAAAGCGTCTGTTTTTTCTCAATTTTGGATCAACTTTCTGCTTCAAATCGTCAGTAATGACTGAAGGAGTCCCTCTCGTTGCTCATCATGCACATTCGTAAGGCCATCTTTAAAAACTCTCACCCATTTCCGTACCACCCCATCCCTCATGATATTTTCTCCGTCACTGATCTGTAGCAAGAACGGTATCACTCAATGTACCATTCATATCTCTGTAATAGCACGTTAAAATATAAGTTAGCATTTATCTCATTAATCTCACTAGAGATTGTCGTAATAATTATTACAGAATTTTAGCCTTATATTTAGTCTCTTTGACAAGGTTAGTGACAACTCAGGGATGCATTTTATTTATATTAAATAATTAGATCTGAGCGTTCCAAAAAAAAACAAAGGACTCTCAGGCTGGCAACATTTGTGGATCCTACCCTCGTTTCCGGTCTGCATTACTACAGGGTGTCTCAAAAAAATGTACGTACTCGCACTTTGAATGACGAGAAAACCTTTATATATGAACATAGAGTAAAATGGAACATCTTCGAATACAGAAGACAAATGTAATTGAAGAATCATGTTTGCAAATGCTCAAAACAAAAAGGCCTGCAACACAAAAAATGCAGCATCTTAGTGACAGTTAAAGTGGGAGTACAGTTTTTGAGACACCCTGTACATATATATACCTGACCCCACGCCACTGACTCCTGTTGTTATCTTAAATCCGTTTTGTGTGTTGTGGAGGTGAGCATACTATGATTGAGTATTTTTAGTCTTGTCTTAATTCTTGTGCTTAACTTGCCAGTTGTATCTGTGTTCTTTGGTGTATGTTTAGATTTTCCAAGTGTCTGTTTCTTCACCGTGAGTTGTTACAGCAAGTCAAGTGTTAGGAATTGTTTCTATAGGACACCTGTGATAACTCAGTGACTGTGCTGTAATAAGTGATTGGATATTTTTCTCAACAATTGTGTTCATTACTATTCTCAAAGGACCTCATTTGAAAAGGTCATTCCTAAAGACAGTATTAAGTCTAGTTTACAATTTCCTCAGATGTAGATTTTCATAAAATCATATTCTATTTTAGATATGTGTGCTCAAGATCTTTTTACTTGTAAGCATCAGAGATTAGAAACCCAGTTATGCTGTTACAATGATTTTAAAACTAAAACCAGATTCTGTTGACTAGATCTTTAATTAGGAACAGTATCTTAAGCATACAGCATGTCCTTGTTGACACCAGATTAGGATGCAGCTTATATGATTTCATCCCTAATTTTGTCAGCTTAAGAATTATTATGTGTTTCTTTTATAAGTGGAAAACTTTGTATTAATATTTTTACAGACCTGAAGGCTACTTCTTTGAAGGTATAAAATCAATTATTTTGTAGCCATTACTTAATTCAGACTTCTGAATATTGAAAGGCTAAAAATGACCTTATTATCTAATGTCAATTTTCCTGCTTCATGTTGCTAAAATTGGGCGCTAAAAAAAACAATGCAAATCCTTAAGAATTATGCCAAGGATACAATTTAATTATTTCTGCTTTTATCAATAACTCATCAAATCAATTTAATGAACTCCTGCCTCACTATGAAAATGTGAAATCAAAAACTCGATTAAATAGTGAGATGGTGGCTGATAATCCTTAACTAGTGCTGCCTTCTGCACTTTATCCTGACATAGTCTGGGAATTGCAAATGGGACTTATGACTAGGTTGTGGACCCTTGTACATGTACTCATCACTTCACGTTACGTGCAGAAATTGGGAAGCAGCTGCCACCCAATCGCTGTGTATACGCCACTTCACTGCACTCACCCACTTTCTGCATTCGCTGTACTCGTGCTAATCTCAAGCCACGGTCGCTATAGCTTTGGACTGACCATTCATCCCTGAAGCTGGACTGGCCTAATCATCCTCTGGACGCTCTGGACTGGCTCAATCATCCTAAGATATCCCAAGCTATTTCTCGTGCCAATTTCCTTGAATACCAAGCTTAGTTCCTGTCATGAGTTCTTTTATTCTCCTTGAGTAAGGTCACACGGGAAGATAGATTAGGTTTTGTTAAAGTTGGTTGCTTAAAATCCTCCAACCACAATTGAACTTTACAGATCTGATAATGAATTTCAGCTACTTTCACGCCATTAGCATTCAGAAAATCAGTCAGATTACGTATTTCACAGTCGGCTGGATTCTCAAGCGGAGGAGGCATTTCATATACTCATAAATAAACCTACACATGTTGAATGATGCTGTTCTGGCATCTGTGGCCTGCCAACAGACTGTAGTACAACAAACAAACATAAACGTATATTTCCAATAAAGTTGGTACATAAGAAATGTAACAGCATTGGTTTTTAAAATTCCCTGATCATAAAATCCTTAAGTGGTAGGTATTCTATACGTAGTATTATAGATGATAGAACAGCAGTAACTACAGGTATACGTAAACATTCACCTCACGCAACGAACGTTAAATATACATGGGGAAACAAATGAAACTTCGCTTTTTCAATTATGACTTAGGACGTAATCATTGGTGATACATATAAATTTTGACGTGGTAGGTATTATACGCATTTTAGGTGATAAGCGAAATATTTTCTATAGGTACAGCTTAGAATTGACATCATTACATTTAACTGAATTGGATGTTTAACATCCGAAAAGACCGAAAAAGGAAAATTATGAGAGCGAAAACTTAATGCATAAAGTTGTGATTGTTATTAAATTGAAATTGTAATTTTTAATTACTGGTTGACCGTATGGTATAGCTTGCTGATGATCGATTTAATTTAATCATTATTACAGTTATCTGTAAACATCGTGTTTAATATGAACAGGTGTTACATATCAGAGAAAGAGAGTAAAAAATAAAATATAACAGTTGTCCGGGACTTAGGCGTTTCCCGTAGGATAACTGATGAGGTCGTTGGAAGTTGAGTTTATTGAAGCCGTGATCTGAGAACAAATCACAAATTAAGTTTACAGAACTAATTATTTAACTTAAAATTAAATACATTGACATAGTACTGGCGTCTGAAATGGCACACATGATTATCTTTTCTATGTACCTACACTAGAATGTAGTTCAAACATAATACTGGCCATTGAGGCTGACTGAAAACACTGGCAGCTACACTGAACTAGAGTAATGGCATTAATCTCACAATTGCCGGTCAAATAACAAGTTGCTGCCACATGTACACAAAAATATAATTTCCTTTTGGAACAGTACTAGCATAAATATAATTTCTTTAGAAAGGAAAGCATATAGATAACTGAAGGTGCAGGTATAAATAACTTGAGGTACATCAACCTCAGTGTTAGACAGAAATATCTTATACATCACAGTTAGAAAATGTTTTAGAGCCTTTGCACAAGAGGGAATTACACTGCAAACTTATTACCCAAAAATATAGCAAAATACTGTAATTGACACATCAAAGCACGAGTATTGCTTAGAAACATATAACTGCTGCAATTCAGCATCACAAATGAAAAAGAAAAGGCTAACTGTATTTAGCAACAGGCACTGTTTGTTATGCAAAAATCATACACTTAGAGCACATTGAATTAAAAATATAAAGATTATTTGAGGAACTTTCTTTCCTATGTTGGGTGGTGTGAAAACCTTTTACACCTACATTGAACACATTATAATGCTGCTGTAGACCAGAAAACATTTTCTACATTCTACGCTGAATGTTACATTTCTTGTGAATGAGCACCAGTTAAATGAATGAATTGACTATGCATGAAAAATGCTTTTTGGTATCCTACTGTATAACCAGGATTCTATTGAGCAGGAAGGAATAGACACATTTAATTTTTCACAAACACACTCATGAGATAACTTTCTGGCTCACATGAAATACATATATTGATACTTGTCAGTATCACACATAAATTTTACAGCTATGCTTGTGCTAGAACGCTGGTGATTGAGCAGGAAGGACTAAACACATTTATCACAAACATGGATGAGATGACTTCCTGGCTCACATGAAATACATATACTGACACTTGTCAGTATCACACAAATTCTACAGCTATGCTTGTATTAGAACGCCGGTGATTGAGCAGGAAGGACTAAACACATTTAGTTTATCACAAACATGGATGAGATAACTTCCTGGCTCACATGAAATACATGTACTGCCAATTGTCAGCATCACACAAATTCTATAGCTATGACTGGTGACAGAATAGTATATTAAATGACTCTAGTACCTTGAGCATTCTTCAGTGTCCTATGGATATCACAGTTGGCCTCCTGTCTGCATAGGCTATGGCTGCATTTTCACAGTTATGATAATGCACAATTAGAATAATGCTGATATCGACGGACTTGTAGAGTTAAGTATACTCAGTATAGACAAACAAATGATGAGAACGAAAAATCAAAACATGCAACAGATTATAAAGATTTAGATTTCAATATAGATAATTAGAACTGTAGTAGACTAAAGTCTTGAGGTTTTGCATACACGAATTCTAGCAAAACATTTATTAACATCGATACGTCAACTCTATGATTAAACCTTAGAAATATAAAATAAAATAACTGAAAACTTTACAACATGAATGAACTGATAAGCAGGCACAAATTATGATTCAACTTGTTTCCTATCAATCTCCAATCTATGGATTTTAAATTATTACTGTAGCTAATTGAGAATCACGAGGTGTGTTTTAAAGTGAGTAACTTTTGAAATTTCTCCCCTGCAGCGCCGCTGTCTGCATTTGACGCAAGCATGCTGTGTACTGTTTACTTTTTTGCTGTGTACTGTTTACTTTTTTCTATTATATTTCAGGCTTATAAATTGGTACTTTTTT
>VCRD01001941.1:84754-100329 GCA_006783055.1 Trinorchestia longiramus
AAGTATTTTTAGACTTGTCTTAATTTTTGTGTTCAACTTGCCAGTGTATCTGTATTCTTTGGTGCATTGTTAGATTTTTCAAGTGTTTGTTTCTTCACCGTGAGTTATTACAGCAAGTCAAGTTTTTAGGAATTGTTTCTATAGGACAACTGTGATAAATCAGTAACTGTGCTGTAGTAAGTGATTCAATATTTTTCTCAAACATTGTGTCCATTACTATTCTCAAAGGACTTCATTTAAACAGGTCAATCTTAAAGACAGTTATAAGTCTAGCCTGCAATTTCCTCAGGTGTAGATTTTCATAAAATCTTATTCTATTTTAGATATGTGTGCTCAAGATATTTTTACTCCTATGCATCAGAGATTAGAAACCCAGTTATGCTTTTACAATGATTTTAAAACTAAAACCAGACTCTGTTGACTAGAAAACCAGACTCTGTTGACCAGAAAACCAGATTAATGACTGGAAAACCAGACTCTGTTGACTAGTTGATGCAAAATTAGGATGCAGCTATATGATTTATCCCTAATTAGAATAAAATGAGGCTATAGGAACGAAACTTCAGGCCCATTCTTGGGTCGGATAATTACTTCGATAATTATTCGGTTGTTTACCCAAGTCCCATGCCGTACTTCTAGCCGCGTCAACCATGTCGGCAGCGGGATTTGAACCCGGGTCTTTCCGCTCGCAAGCAGATTCGCTCACCAGTCGACCAAGCTCGTGATAATTTTGTCACCTTAAGAATTATTATGTGTTTCTTTTATATGTGGAAAAACTTTGCATTAATATTATTACAGACCTAAAAGCTACTTCTTTGAAGGTCAAACTCAATTATTTTGTGGTCATTACTTAATTCAGATTTATGAATATTGAAAGGCTAAGAATGAATTTTTTTATCTAATGTCAATTTTCCTGCTTCATGTTGCTAAAATTGGGCTCTAAAAAACCCAATGCAAATCTTTCAGACATATGCCAAGGATATAATTTAATCATTTCTTCTTCTATCAATAACTCATAAAATCAATTTCATAAACTCCTGCCTCACTGTAAAAATGTGAAACCAAGAACTTGACTAAATGGTGACCTGGTTGATGAATACCTTTAACCAGTGCTGCATTCTGCAGTTTATCCTGGCATTGTCTTGAGAATTGTCAATGGGACTTATGATGTGTGTCCGGGACTCAAGCGTGTCCTGTAGGATAAATGATGAGGTCGTTGGAAGTTGGGTTTATTGAAAACGCCGTGATCTGAGAACAAATCACAAATTAAGTTTACAGAACTAATTATTTAACTTAAAATTAAATACTTTGACATAGTCCTGGCGTCTGAAATGGCACACATGATTATCTTTTCAATGTGCATACACTAGAATGTAGCTCAAACATAATACTGGCCATTGAGGCTGACTGAAAACACTGGAAGCTACACTGAACTAGGGTGGTGGCATTTTATCTCACAGTTGCAATTTCCTTTTGCAACAGTACCAGCATAAATATAATTCCTTTAGAAAGGAAAGCATCTAGATAACTGAAGGTGCAGGTATAAATAACTTGAGGTATACCAACCTCAGTGTTAAAGAAAAATATCTTGTACATCACATTTAAATGCCTGAGTGTCTCTACACAAATGGAATTGCCTTGCAAACTTCTTACTCAAAAATATAGTAAACTACCATGATTGACATATCAAAGCACGAGTATTGCTTATAAACATATAACCGCTGCAATTCAGCATCACAAATGAAAAAGAATAGGCTAACTGTATTTAGCAACAGGCATTGTTGTTATAAACAAAAAATCATACACTTAGATCACTCTCAACAACAAAATTGTCTAAGGAAACTTTTCTACCCAATGTAGAAAAATTATACACTTAAAGCACACTCAATAAAGAACACAAAATTGTCTAAGGAACTTTTCTTCCTGATGTAGAAAAATCATAGATTTAAAACATCATTGTCTCTCTCTGATGTGTAACATCCAACTTGATTGAATGTGAGGTATCAGTTAAGTATGATAATGATTAAATTTCATATATTATCACGACATCATACTAAGCAGCATACCAGTAATTAGAAAGTACAACTTTAAAGTTCACTCTAACTCGTATTTTCAAAATTCGAGTTTTTAATCTTACTTATAAAACCTCAAATTATAACATTGTGCTACATTCGAATTCTTTCTGAAGCTACCGCTTTGCTGTAGCTTTAAGATGTGCGTTGTAACTTCTAATTCTGGGCTGTGACCAAAGGAAATAATCGTTTGCATCACTGTTATATCACCTATTATGCGTAGAATACCTACCACGTAAGAATTTACCAAAGCGTTGCCACTATTTAAATTACCCAGCATATACTTTTCTATAATCTTGGTTTAAAGACTTTTGTTTTATTCGTTTTGATAATAAGATTTGAAGGGTCTTCTATTTGATTCTTTGTAATAATATAATGTGAAAATAAAAAAAAATGCTTCTAGATTGGTCGACTGGTGAGTGTAATCGCTTGGCATGCAGAAAGACCCACATTCAATACCCATCGCCGCCGTGGTCTGTTTGTGCTTGATCATCTGCAGCTAGAAACATGTTCAACTGCTGCTTCGCTAGGTGCTCGTTGTAATACAACACTTTCACTAAGCTCATCAAAATGCCCCTCCGAGGTTCCTCCTCAAATTTCGACGCAAATGATGGGAATTTTGCTTGGAATATCAATACTACTCCATGTTAATTAGTATCATTACTACTTGTAAGATAGCATTAAGACTTTGAAAATCATATGCATCTGTTCTGTGCGCTGGATTGGAAATAAAGTTTCTTTCTTTTTTATTTCTGTCTACCTACCGTAGCTACACTTTGACAAATAATATGCGAATCATGATCGCTAGGAATGTTCAACTGTCCAAATTCAACGTTCCGATCTTATCTGCTTGTATGACCTATACCTCAAGACATTGGAAGAACAATGATTAGATTTAGCTTTCTTGTTTTTAGGCGAAGGTACATACAATGTCTTCGAATCTTAAGGAAATAATTGCCAGACCAAGTCACACAGATTGTGTAGTAGTGCAGTTGGTAGCAGAGTGGGCACCAGCAATGAGGGTGCATTATGTCAGCCGAGTTGGCACGAACAGCGATGTACTTCAAGGTCAGCAACACCACAAGCCAGTGCAGTTAACAGCGATGTAGAGCTTCCAGCGAGTAAAGGCAGGTGGATCACCTGGCCGTTGAATTCTATACAGGCACTAAGCACAGGTTCTTGTTTGCAAAATGAGCTTTCAAACTGAAGATGAGTCCTATTTAAATAAGGATGAACCATGAAGCACATGTGATGTTGGCAGCCCACTACGCTCTAGTTTGTAATACGATAGAGGCTAGTGTAAATCAATATAAAACACGACAATAATGTTTACTCCAAGCATATCTTTTAATTATAAAAAGTTAAAAAATTATGGTAATTTTAGTCGTGGGAATGAAGATTTATGCTTCATGTTATATCATACTGTAAATGTGTATGTTTTATGATATGGATGGTACTTAGAGTACTACTGTTCATGCTCCAGGTTAACGATTTTACGCAATTCATAATATGTTCAAATTTCCGTCTCACATATTGACTTTTCCTGTTTGGTGACATTAATCTTAATATTACCATAAAGTTCTCCTAAACTTTTTATAAGGTTTAACATATATGATAATTTCTTTATTTAAGAAAATTCAAGTTTACTTCTAGTTTTGCGTTTTACTTCATTTGTAATAACATATCTGTAAAGTTTGGTAGTGCTAGAGAATTATAGCAACCAACTTTAAGAACTTCTATTCTATCTGCCCGTGTGACCTGACTCGAAGAGAATAAAAGAACTCATGGCAGGGACTCAGCTTGGTATTTAAAAGGAGTTGCACGAGTGAGGGTTTGGGATCTTCATGAGATGATTGAGCCAGTCCAAAGTTTCTAGAGGATGATTAGGCCAGTCCAGCTTGAGGAATGAATGGCTAATCCAGAGCTACAGCGACAGCTCACAGCGAGTACAGCTTAGTATACTGCAAGATGTACAGTTCAGGGTGCATGTAAAGTTTGGTTGTGCTTGGGGAATTTTAAGCAACCAACTTTAACAAAACCTAATCTATCTGCCCGTGTGACCTTACTCAAGGAGAATAAAAGAACTCATAACAGGAACTCAGCTTGGTATTCAAGGAAGTGGGCACGAGAAATAGCTTGGGATCTTCTTAGGATGATTGAGCCAGTCCAGAGCTTCCAGAGGATGGTTAGGCCAGTCCAGCTTCAGGGATGAATGACCAGTCCAGAGCTATAGCGACGGTGGCTTGAGATTAGCACGAGTACAGCGAGTACAGTAAGTGCAGAGCGTGGCTTGTATAGCGAGTACAGAAAGTGGGCGAGTGCACAGCGAGTGGCGTATACACAGCGAGTGGGTGGTAGACGGTTCCCCAATTTCTGCACGTAACGTGAAGTGATGAGTACATACATAACCAAGGATCCATAACCTAGTCATAAGTCCCATTTGCAATTTCCAGACTATTTCAGAATAAACTGCAGAAGGCAGCACTGGTTAAAGATTATCAGCAACCAGCTCACTATTTAATCAAGTTCTTGATTTCACATTCCTACAGTAAGGCAGGAGTTTATTAAATTGATTTCATGAGTTATTGATAAAAGCAGAAATAATTAAATTTCATCCTTGGCATAATTCTAAGGGATTTTCATTGGTTTTTTTAGAGCCCAATTTTAGCAACATGAAGCAGGAAAATTGACATTAGATAAAAAAGGTCATTCATAGCCTTTCAATATTCATAAGTCTGAATTAAGTAATGGCCACAAAATAATTGAGTTTAGACCTTCAAAGAAGTAGCTTTTAGGTCTGTAAAAATATTAATACCGAGTTTTTCCACACATAAAAGAAACACAATAGTTCTTAAGCTAACAAAATTAGGGATAAAATGATATAGGCTGCATCCTAATTTGGTATCAAAGGACATGCTGTATGCTTAAGATTCTGTTCCTAGTTAATAGATCTAGTCAACAGAGTCTGGTTTTAGTTCTAAAATCCTTGCAAACGCATAACTGGGTTTCTAATCTCATGCATAGGAGTAAAAATATCTTGAGCACACTTATCTTAAATAGAATATGATTTTATGAAAATCTACACCCGAGGAAATTGCAGACTAGACTTAATACTGTCTTCAGGAATGACCTGTTCAAATGAGGTCCTTTGAGAATAGTGATGAAACAAACAAACAACAAACAATCTTTATTTCCAATCAAGTACACAGTACATAGACATTTAGTACAGTGGTTTTTAAATTCTTAAGGTTAACATTCTTAGATTAAGGATGATGGTGAGCTCCATGCGACGATCCTGGGATGTGTCCATGGGCGATGAGTTGAGGTCTTACCGATAAGTGCGAGCTCACGGCGTGAAAAGAGAAACAGCTCGTATTCATTGCCGGGTTTCGAACCCGCACGCAGTCTTTCTGCACAAGCAGAGACCCGATACAGAACACAGGCCGCATACCACTCGACTACAAACACAATGATTGAGAAAAATATTGAATCACTTATTACAGCACAGTTACTGATTTATCACAGTTGTCCTATAGAAACAATTTCTACTACTTGACTTGCTCTAATAACTCACGGTGAAGAAACAAACACTTGGAAAATCTAAAAATACACCAAGGAACACAGATACACTGGCTAGTTAAACACAAGAATTAAGACAAATCTAGAAATACTTAAACATAGCATGCTCACCTCCACTACGCACAAAACGGATTCAAGATAGCAACAAAAGTTAGTGGCGTGGGATCAGGTATATATAGTAATGCAGACCGGAAACGAGGGTAGGATCCACGAATGTTACCAGCCTAATAGTCCTTTGTTTTTTTGGAACGCTCAGATCTAATTATTTAATATAAATAAAATATATCCCTGGGTTGTCACTAACCTTGTTAAAGAGACTAAAAATAAGGCTAAAATTTTGTAATAATTGTTACGACAATCTCTAGTGAGATTAATGAGATAAATGCTAACTTATATTTTAACGCGCTATTACAGAGATATGAATGGTACATTGAGTGATTCCGTTCTTGCTACATTACCTCCTTCGTCCGCGACCGAAAGGTCGGTCCCGTTTAAGATTTATCTGTAACGGGAAGGTATGGTAATAGGGCGACCGCTTCGCAACTGCTGTTGAACAGGTGTGTTAGATATAACTGGGTGAGAAAAAGTTACACTGCGAGTCTTCACGTTCAGATCTGAAAGAGGAGTTGGCTTTGTTACAAGTGTCGTCGATGGTACTGCATCCGCTCTAGCAGGCTCAACTGCTACACTGTTGGGATTAGGAGCATTGAAGATAATGAGAGGGTTACACTGTAGTTTACTAGGCAACGAATCAGCAAGTGGGGACACGTACGACGGTCTGTAACTAGTCGGTTCTGTAGAGGGGTAACGAATCATGGAAGGGTTAGTTGTTTGAGAAGGGTACGCAAGAACCTGAGCATGTGATACATAAGCAGTTTTTAGACGATCGATTGATACTGAGTCGTGCTTGCCGAATTTTTCGATAAGGAAGTATTTCGGTGTCCGCTTTAAGACTCTGAATGGACCTTCATACGGTCGTGTTAAGGCTGGCTTTACACCATCGACACGCACATAGACATGCGTGCAGTTCTGGAGTGCAGGGTCCAACCTGTCAGAAGTATTAGTAGTGCGAGGAGAAACGTATTGTATCTGCCTCATGCAGTCTTTGAGACACTCCGCGTGAGAGGTTTGATCTGCGAGAGAGAAAGGCTTTGAAAGTTTAGGGTTAACGATATCTCCGGGCAAGCGTAGGGTCTTGCCATACATCATCTCTGAAGCAGTAGCCTGTTGATCTTGTTTATAGAGACTACGTAAACTTAACAATACGATCGGAAGTCTATCGATCCAATCTTGGCGACTATCTAAACATTTTAAGGCCTTCTTCAGGTCTCGATGGACACGTTCGATGAGGCTATTTGACTGAGGGTGAAAGGCAGTGGTGCTTATATTAGAACATCCTAACAGTAAAGAGATATCAGTCCATAGTTTAGAAGTAAATTGAGCGCCAAGATCATGCGTAATGTTTAAAGGTACTCCAAATCTGGAAACCCAAGAATGAACAAAGGCACGTGCTACAGTCTCACTTTTAATATCAGGAATAGGGACAACTTCGATCCAACGTGAAAAACGGTCAATAAGAGTAAGTAAATACGAATGTCCTCTCGATTGAGGCAATGGGCCTACCAGGTCAAGGTGAACAGAATCGAATTTATTTCCTGAAAATTCACGTGCCTGCAAGGCAGTACGATTGTGTTTGGTGACTTTACTAGCCTGACAATCATGACAGTGTTGCACAAACGGCTTGACGTCCTTGCGCATTGATGGCCAGACATATCGTTCAGTGATCAACGGAGTTTTCGATCTATGCCTGGATGAGATAAAGCATAATATTTAGCAATTGCTGTCCTACGAAGGGTAGCAGGTAAATAAATACGTCTAGGATTTGATGCGTCACAATACACGTCACCTGAGAGAGAAAGCTGCAAGTTATTAGTTTTGTTTACGAGCAATTCTTGCAGTTCAGGATCATCTTTTTGGGCAGCTATTATCCTAACTAAGGTAAGCTGTTCATCAGCTGGGAGGACTGAGATGTCATTTATTCTAGAAAGACAGTCAGCTACAGTATTGTCTGAGCCTTTAATATATAGGAGATCAGTAGTGAACTGGCTAATGAACGCCAAATGTCGTGCTTCTCTAGGCAAATGTCTGTCAGAGGGCATTTTAATGGCTGAGACCAGGGGTTTATGGTCAGTATAAATTACAAAATGTCTAGCTTCTAAAACATTACGAAAATGACGTACAGACATATAAATAGCTAATAATTCACGGCCAAAAGTGCTATAACGTTGTTCAGCAGGTGAAAGTTTCTTTGAGAAAAATGACAGTGGAGAGGTTAAGGTACCTACTGTCTGCTGTAAAACTGCACCTACAGTTACATCTGATGCATCTACCACTAAGCTAAATTTAGCACCGGTGGCTGAATAAGACAATTCTGTCGTAGAGGCAAGGCGTTCTTTGATGATCTTAAAAGCGGCTGAAGCTTCATCAGTCCACACAACAAGGGTAGATTTTCCTCTACGTTTAGGTGTAATTAAACCTGATAGAGGGGCTAAAGTTTGAGCACAATTTTTAATAAATCTATGGTAAAAATTTATAGATCCTAGGAATCGACGCAATTGTTTCTGCGTTTCCGGTTTAGGGAAAGCGCGAATGGCATCAACTTTACAAGGTAACGGTTTTAAACCGGTTTGTGAGATTTCGTGTCCTAGATACTTTAAACTACTTTTTCCAAATTCACACTTGGCTGGGTTAATCAACAAACCATGAGTGCAAAGTCGATCGAACAAAATAGTTAGGTGCTCCTTGTGTTGTTCAGGAGTTGTTGATGCGATCAGTATGTAGCGATATTACATTGCCCAAAAATATACAAATAGAGTATTCTAATTAATAAAATTAAGTATAATAAGTAAAATCATCATTTGGTCCTAGCATTAAAAATTCTAGATACTGTATAAGCGTAAAGATTTACCCACTCAAACAATAGCACAACTGTACCAAATTTATTATTGGTGTTTTTTAAAAGTAATCTTGATTTCTTTCTACAATTACTATTACATAGTAATAGTAATTTTGCAACTCAAAAAAGTACCATTTACGCGTTTCTATTCACAAACGGAAATTACGTTTTTGTTTTTCGATGGTTCTGTCAGCAACATTTCGTTCCGACTTCCGCTTCCTTAGACTATATATAGAGCGGCTTCCACAGCATGGAGCATTCGTCTCAAAATTCGTGGTGGTGTGTTTAAATAGCAAATGTAGAACAACGTGAGTTTTTACCTCATTAAGTTCTTTAAAACTATATTATAAGCTGTGTCCATTTCATGTTTTATTTTGATCTCATTTTATGTTTTATGTGGATCGTATTCATGTTTTACAAGGTTAGAGTTAACTTAAAACAGAACCTGTTGGTGTCAATCTCAGGAATAATTTTGTCTTAAGAAGCAAGTGGCAGTTTTTTTTTCCTGTCATGACAGCCTTCTTATAGAAGTTCAACACTTAAGCAAGAGAGTCTTTCCCTCTCTACTGCATAGTTGGACCACATTATATTACAAGGTAAAAGATTCAGTCCTATATCTTCCTACCATTAATTGTTCCTTTTTTTACTGTGAGTTGAGAAGTGAGTTTCATAACACTTCTGAGGAATAACTTACTCTAACTTGAATTTGCCGTAAAATTTCTCGTGAAGTACATTCAGATTTATTATAAAATAACTTGCGTTTCAATATTTGAATATTTGTCATGTTCCCTGAAATAAGAATAGTATTAGATTTCTAGAATTCTAAAAATGGTATTGGGGTTCAGTCACTTTCTATTCGGCGGCTGCTTTGCATTTGTGACTCCTTCAATAGTTTGGAGGTTAAAAGTAAAATGTTCATTTGCTCTACTGGATTAATATTCCTTTACAAACTCATAAGAGCTCCCATCTCATAGGGGTTCTCTAGATATTAGCATTTGTTTGATATATGATTTTTGCACAGCTGCCTCTTAAAATATTGTCAGCGTCACCATTTTTAGTGGCTGCATATATTGGAAAACTTCAATATTTTTGCATCACCCCTAGGTGATTCTTTCTGAGGAAGTAAAGTATTTTTTAACTTTACCGATTATGGTAATTACCTGTCACTCATCTCTCATGTTAATTTTGAGCTTGAATTAGGTAAATTGTTAGCACTGACCTTCACATATTTTTGGTAGGTTGTCTTTGCTATTCCTTTTTATATTTGATCCCTTGTCAGGAAATATATTAAATCATGCCTATGATTCTAATTTTATGAGAAGACTAAGCCATCTACAACAGTTCATGTTTTGAGCTGCATTTGTTGAAAGCAGTATTCTGCCTCTTTTTAATTCTATTAACTTGGATCATGAGAGATACAATGTATTGCCCTTGCATAATAAGCATTGCCACTTATACTTATTACTTAACTGAGTTCATTCAAAGGTTGAGAATCCTGTTAAGGTGGTAAATGTCAACCTAAAAATAAAGATCCCATCTCATTGGTGGAAATGAATGGGCCCTAGACCAAAGTATTGGGCACCAGGCTGAAGTCTGAAATCTGAGTGCTACATTGGCAGACCTCCTATGGTTAGTAAATGCAATGAATGATGGTGACGAGGTTTTTCTGTTTTTACTGAACTGCATGGAGTTTGCTCACCCCTACAAATCTACGCAGGCATATTACAGCCCTGCCCTCACTGCTTGCCTACTGGTTACCCTCTTTGTATCGCTGAGATACTGCTGCTGCAACTCCAACTCCTGGTGGCGACAACTTGTGGGGCCCAAATCATTGTGGACGGAAACCTTGAAGATTTGGCCATTTCCCTTGAGGCCATTACTTTGATGCAGAAATAAAGCTGAGTACTAAAGCTCAATTGGTCTTTCAGTTCTCCTCGAGTGGGTGCTATACCGCAGGCAATTTCAACTCATATTAAATTGAAGTTCACCGACTGGTTGGCAAAATCAAATTTCCGGCCTTAACCCAGAAGGTAACAAATACATCATCAAGATACACGTACGCAAAGGGGAGATCTGACAAAATATTTGACATATGTCTCTGGAATGTCTGAGGGGCATTCCGCAAACCGTAGGGCATGGTCGTGAACTCAAAAAGACCAAAGGGAGTCGTTACTGCAGTTTTAGCAATAGATGATTCGTCCATGGGAATCTGATGGAAGGCATGAGTCAAATCAATCTTGGAAAAAATCGTGGCTCCATGCAAGTTAGCACTAAAATCATGGAAATGGAGAATAGGGAATCTATCAGGCTGAGTAACAGCATTAAGCTGTCGATAATCACCGCAAGGTCTAAAATTACCATCTGCTTTAGGAACTAGCAAGAGTGGTGAAGCCCAAGGACTGTTAGAAACTCGGATGGTTCCTGCGTCTAACATAGTCTGAAATTCAGCCTTGGCTGCTGCTAAACGGTCAGGAGGTAATCTCCTTGGTCTGGAGAAGACGGGAGGACCAGTAGTTATAATATGGTACCTAGTAGAGGTCAGATTTTCTTTTCTTATTAAATTAGGATTTATTAAAGCAGGGTATCTTGCTACAATTCTTTCGTACTCGCATTTTTGATCTAAGGCAATCTTAATTGAGTGCAAAGAGTGGGTAATGTTAACGCTAGCCAGAGGTTTCGACAGATTTGTATTTTCGTCCCTAATAATCTTATTTTTTAAATCAACGACTAGACCATAATGTGCTAAAAAATAAAGCTACGGTAAATGTCCAAACCAGATTACGTCGCAAGCCTAAAGAACAGGTGATGGTTTTTGAACCAAAGCATGCTATAGGCGTCCCATTAGCAGCTTTTAAGTTATTATTACCACCACGCGTTCGCTAACTGGCAGTGGCTGGTAGGATTGATACCGAAGATCCTGTGTTAATTAGGAAATCTAACCTAGTAAGAGGGTCTCCCACGATTAATAGGCGAGTGATGTTAGAACTGGACGACGTGTTACTCGCATTTACACGCCGCTGTGCCCGTTTCCCGGAACATAACGATGGTTTCTAGGACAAGAACGTGATCAACATGTTCTAGAATTATCACCAAAAGTTTTATGATGCCAACATAATTCATCACGGGAACGTGAACTGGAGCGGGGTGCGGGAAGCGTTCTAGAGTTACGCTGATAATGATCCATCCCAGAGTAAGATGGATATTGTGGGACTCTGTTGGGTGAGGGACTTGAATAAGGACGACTACTCTGGGGCTAAGAATAATAAGGGTCCTGTCGCCCTCTACTAGTTGAACGAGAATATCTCTCTTGAGAGGGATACGAGTTATAGTCCACGATCACAATACAGTTGTACTCGCTGATATCTGTCAGGTGGGGGGTACGAATCTCTCTCTACATACGGCTCCTGAAAGCTCACTTGCCTGGGGTATGAGGCAAAGTAATTTTCAGGTTCTGAATTTATCTGAGTCGCACTAGCTACGAGATTATCGGATCTACGACGTTCTGTTTCTACATTAGTACATAATTTACTGAAAACGCTAACCATATCCTGCATGGTAGTTTGCAGCGATTCGATTGCAGCGAGGGGCACGGAATTATTTGCACTATTAATGCTATTCCCTAGTCCATTTGCATTATTTCCTAATCTCTGGCCATTATTACCTATCACTGGAGCACTATTGTTTACTACATAGGTAGTATTATCTACTGCTTGAGCATTGCTACCAGTTACAAAGGCATGGTTAGGTACTGCTAAAGTATTATTAACTACATTTAGACTAGCTGGGGCTACCTGACTAGGATGACTCGAGAGTCTCTCATGCTCAACCATGGTGTCGGCTATCCTAGCAAGTTCATCTATTGAAGTGCCAAGAGGTTGAGTTAAAAGAAAAGGACGAACGTGACTTGGCATATGTCCCATAAAACGCTCAGTTAGCAAAAAATCACTTATCTGAAAGCCCTGGGCAACTTTTCTGAGTTCTCTGAGTATTTCAGAGGGAGAGACATTGTCTGATACTGATAACATACCTGATCCCTCAAACAATGTCTTAGCGCTAACTATAGGAGGTACCTGCAGTTTAGAAAGTAGTCTATTTTTAAGACAACCATAAGGGGTATTTGGATCAGGATTACTTAAACAATCCCTGACAGATGCTGCTACTTCTACAGGTAATGCTGCAACAAGGCTAGAAAATTTAGCTAACTCCTCATCAACACCAGCACTTCTAAGCATAATTTCAACTTGAGTAAACCAAACTTCTGGTTCACTAGTGGAGAATTGGGGTAAATGCATGGTCGCTAATCCATTTGGCTGATTGTCAGGAACTATCTGCTCCATTGTCAAAAATAGATTAAGTTGTTTGTTTAAAGAAATGAATATGATAGCAAAAAAAATTAATTTTTTTATAGAGGGTTAAGATAAAATTATTTACCCTCAAGTAGCAAAAATATTATTCTACCACCCACTCACTGTAAGAGAAATGGTTAGCCACTTGACAAAATTATGAAATGCCTACTGAAATCCCTATCCAAATACTACTCATGCAGATCTACCCTTACACAGTTAAAAATTGCACAAGTTCTCAAATTCACCTCAAGCAAGGGCAAAGGCAGATTTCTTTAAAAAATTGTGTCACTCTGGGGTCACCAATGTAAAGTTTGGTTGTGCTTGGGGAATTTTTAGCAACCAACTTTAACAAAACCTAATCTAACTGCCCGTGTGACCTTACTCAAGGAGAATAAAAGAACTCATGACAGGAACTCAGCTTTGTATTCATGGAAGTTGGCACGAGAAATAGTTTGGGATATCTTGGGATGATTGAGCCAGTCCAGAGCGTCCAGATGATGGTTAGGCCAGTCCAGCTTCAGGGATGAATGGCCAGTCCAGACCTATAGCGACTGTGGCTTGAAATGTTGCACGAGTACAGCGATTACAGTAGGTGCAGTATGTGGCATATGAGTGTACGAGTGCAGCTGGTATAGTATAGTGTAGTAGGTAGGTAAGTAAGTAAGCACCTCGTCATAGGTAGGTGTGTGGGTGGTAGACGGTCCCCCAAATTCTCCACTACGCACAAAACGGATTCAAGATAGCAACAAAAGTTAGTGGCGCGGGATCAGGTACATATAGTAATGCGGACCGGAAACGAGGGTAGGATCCACGAATGTTGCCAGCCTAATAGTCCTTTGTTTTTTTTTGGAATGCTCAGATCTAATTATTTAATATAAATAAAATATATTCCTGGGTTGTCACTAACCTTGTTAAAGAGACTAAAAATAAGGCTAAAATTCAGTAATAAATATTACGGCAATCTCTAGTGAGATTAATGAGATAAATGCTAACTTATATTTAATGAGATATATGCTAACTTATATTTAATGAGATAAATGCTAACTTATATTTTAATGAGATAAATGCCAACTTATATTTTAATGAGATAAATGCTAACTTATATTTTAACATGCTATTACAGAGATATGAATGGTACATTGAGTGATGCCCTTCATACTACAATACCGTTCTTGCTACATGGACAGTGAGCACAACGACTGGGTGGCAGATAATCCCAATTCAGGGAATTTTATGTAACACGTCATATGTTTAAGTTTGGGAATGAGGTTCTCGATCTAGAAGAGATCTACTTCAATAATGACCGTGAAAATGTTGCCATAGCGAAAAACTGTTGTTGAGAATACTCGATGGCTATTGTTACCCAAAATAAAAATTACTACAATAATATGCACTTAATATACATGTTTCAATTGTAAAGAGTTAATAAAAAACTTTTAGGTTAGTTTTAATTTTAGTGGCATATATGAAGGTTATTTTAATACTTTGAAATTCATGACATTTAGCGGGTAATGGATCATGGTACATTTACATTAATTTTGTTATTGACAACCAAAGTATTCCTAACATTCATAGATCTTAACGATAATGCATTTGAAATATTTGTGTATCATTGAAATTGGAATAAACCGTTTTTCTTTGTTGAGATCCAACTTCGGTATATATATTTATACATATATATGAGTTGCTACAGTCACCCATTAAATTACTTCCGTCCTGTTTTCTATGTTAATGTGTGAGCTCCCCGCGAGGACTCACTGAGTTCCTTCTTCTTCTTCTTGTAGTCAAGCCTGATGGACGTATAATACATAAGCTCCAAGTTTGGACTGTGTTTGTTTCACCCCACATCTCATACTTGTAATCGTTGCCGTACTCCATAATCCAAGATGGAACGAGGCCTAACTGCTCTAACAGGTTATGGGCCCAGTAACCTTACTTTTGATGGCAATGATGAAAGGTATGAATTGTGGGAAGTTAAATTCCGGGCCTACCTAGACTTGAAATCGTTGAATTGTCGCGAATTTTGCACGCCCCAAAGTTCACGACACTTCATGGGTAAAAAGTGAAGGTTATTTAATCTTGTTTATTTACTTTAAGTCAAGGAGCAATTTAATTATTTACATTTAAGTAATTTAATTATCTAATTTTGATGACTTGACCGTCAACAAAAAAGAAATAGTTAGGGTTTCAAGCCGTTCCTCCAATAAACCTGGCGTCTCTTCAAGAATAATAAGGAGAAGTTTAATTGAGGTCATAGAGAGCCAGAACATAAATATACAACTGGAGAGAACGGTTAGTCCCAGCACCCCCACGCTCGAGTCCGTCGGTCCCTGGGGTCTAGAGCCGAAATGTCAGCTCTCACCATCCGAACCGCGCTCAATCTTAATCTTAAGTAGCGTACGCAGAACACCAGTGGCAAAGGGCACCGAGGATCCGTGCTCCAAGACTGTCGACGCACGACCTTGGGCTCCCACTTCTTCCTGACGCTAAGTAATAGATTCTTATGAAAATTACAGTATGCCGGGTAAATGTTGATATGAATACCAAATGTAGTTCACAGACCTAACTGTAGGCAAGCAACCTACCATTGACAGCGAGGACTGCACTGGAAAGAGTTTGCCC
>VCRD01001942.1:9917-21293 GCA_006783055.1 Trinorchestia longiramus
ACACTACACCATCTACCATCAGAACACAGTAAACAGTACACCATCTACCATCAGAACACAGTAAACAGTACACCATCTACCATCAAAATGTAGAAAGCAGTAATCACAGTTCGAGAGTAGAAAATCATGAAAATCTTGTCTAGCATCTCCTTTGCCCTGAACAGAGGGTGATATCACAACTGCAAAACAATACCTATTGAATGCAAGCACTGAACACACAACATTCTCCTCTATTTCACTAGTACCTAATCATTTACACGTGGCACCTTAGTCTCCAAAACGAGTCAATTGAAAGCAATGGATATGCTATCACGTATATACTAGATAAAACTCTCACCAAAGACTATGGAAGCAAGTGACCAAATAAATAAAACACGAGGGAGTTTGGATGTGATCTAAGCTGTCTGCTAACTACGGCCTTAACGCAACAGGCTGAGAGCTTAACAAACACTTCTCTACTTGTCCTTCCGTCTGGGTGCCCTCGCACCTCCTGCCCCTCCACGTACAGGTCTTCTGGTATCACAAGACCCCCCAGCAGCCCCCCCACCGCCTCCACTTGACGATGGAGTTGAGCCTATGCCTAAAAAGTTAGTCATCATCTCAGCTATGTCGGGAGTGTCTGTCTTCGGCATCTGGAGTTGCGACTCAACTTCTCTGCGAGTCTCAGGGTCCCCGAGCTTGGGCATGAGGAGAATGAGCCCCAGGGGCACGACGGTCATGAGTACCATGGGGTTCAGGAGGAGGTCCGTGATGCGCCATTGTTCTCGAGCCTGGAAGTAGCGCACGGGCCCCAGCGGGTTGAACTTCATTGGCGTCGGTAGCTGAAGTACACAAATGTTAGGAAATGAAACACCAGCTGAGAAACACAACAGTTTTCAGTTAATGCAACTGAAATGCAATACACTTCAAGCTGAGGAAACCTAAAAAGGCTTTCATAGTTCTAACCAAAAATGAAAAGGTTGACAGGTTAGGGAATAAAAATTGTATTTAAACGTTGATAAATACACAAAAAAACGATAACGAAAAATACACAAAAATACATCACACAATAAGAAGAAGGCAAGGTCCACATAGAAGTCTCTAACAAAAACAAGATGACAGTAAGCAGTTGTCTCACCACAACTTGTCTCACCATCACACATTCTCACCACAAACAGATCATCACACACAGGATGGAAACTCACCACTTCCACTTTGGATGGCTGAAGGATGTTGACTTTACGTGGACGCCACTTGCCCTTAGCATTGATATCCACCCTGATCGGGGCGTACATGATATTTGGAGTCACAACGTGGATGAAATGGGAACCCCATGGTAAGTTGTGCAGCACAAATGAACCATTTTCCCTGCAATGAAAAGGAAATGTATCATTACAAATCCCCAAGACAAACAGGAACCCAAGATAGAGCTAATTATGCAGGTACATTACATGAAGAACTAGCACAGTAACAAGAACTACAAACTATCATTGAACTCTAGAATGCAAGTCATGTATTTCAGTAACATGAACAGAAACCCCCACTCAACATTTCTACTAATTTTGAAAATGAAAAGAAAGAACATATACTAAATCATTTTCTTCAAAAATATACAATAAAAATAAAGTTCTTCACCTTTCATTTAACCCTTTAGGGCCGGGTGGGATACAAAGTAACCCACCAATTTAGATACATTTACCCTTATTTAATTGCCCTTAATCTTGTGCTTCAAAGGGTTAACCTGCTTTAAATATAGATTGTACATTAACTGTACCTACTACACTAGTAAATCACAAGATCATCATGTGGACCAGAGAGAAAGTCACATTGTTGCCTTTACAGTATTAATGCATTTGCTGTATTGTGATCCACCATTGGGTCCTACTGTGCATTCATTTGCTGGAATGTGAACCACTGATGTGTCTTTATAAGAAAATGTCATGAGATTCATGATATATGCATAAGGTTTCATGTATCGGGGCGATGTGTAAAATGTATGTATCGACAGCTACGTTAGATGTGTGGGACTACAGACGCAGTCGCTACAGCTGCGTGAGCAAACGCTTAACGGTCGGTCAGCAAAGCTCGAGAAATATGCTGAGCTCCACAAGACTTTGACTGATAGGCANACTGTCGAGCCTGCCACTCACAGACACTTACTGTCGAGCCTGCCACTCGCAGACACTGTCGAGCCTGCCACTCGCAGACACTTACTGTCGAGCCTGCCACTCGCAAACACTTACTGTCGAGGCTGCCGAACTAGCCACTCATGGACGCTCTCTGTCTAGATCATTGGTTCTAGGATTGGCTTAATGGAAGGACAAAAAAAGAAATATTAATATGTTAAATAGTAATTTTTTTCAATTTTAAGTATTTTGTAGCATTTCGTATATAACAATTCAATTCACATTGTATCTTATACGGCACATACCCAAATTTGTTAATTTTAATAATAATTAGCCCTAATACAATAATTAGGGCTACATTACCGTGCATTCTGTCCCTATGGCAGGAAACTGACGGTTGAATCCATCGCGTTTTAAACTCGTTTTGTTGCGCGTGGACTGGTTGGCTGTTATTTTACTTGTTCTCGCAGTTTTCACTTTTAAAGAGTAATTAATAAACCATACCAGGTGTGTAAATTATTGGTCTATGTTGTTTCTTGGTAACAAAGAAATTTATAGATAACGTTTTTATATTTAGCTGAATTTAGCAAGATGTTTATTAATACTGCCATTTTTGCAGCTAAACAGGTATCTGTCTCTGGATTGGTAAATTAGTGTCTGTTTGTTCTTTTGTGTAGTATATCCCATATATATTAATGTTCTTACCCATTATTAATATACCATATTCTCGAGTTTCACATATATTGGATCGGGATAATTATTTTAAAAATAAAGAAGAATTTTTTTATAGAACACAAATATAGAAGAAACAAGGGGGGAATGGCTGAATAATTGATCATTTAGGGGGGAATGGCGGCGAAGAGGTCAAGAACCATTGGTCTGAATGGTTCGATTCTTGGACGCCTTCACGTTTAGCAACAGAAACTAACCACTCAATTCAGTTGCCTGTATCCCTCAGAATCCCTTGCCGTCTTTTGAAAGTTTTATCGAAAAGAATTTCCTTTTGTATTGCTTTTAGAGTGAACGGAATGCAACTTAGTTGACGCAGGAAAAGTTTGGCCCACTCTTAAAATTTCAAACTTCATAACTTTATATAGAAGTTATGTGCGTTTTCAGGTTTAGTATCAAACATTTGTTCGCTTAAAAGTAAAATATTTAGCAGTGGTGATGAAAAAGTGCCTATGTTATCTAAAAGATAATCAATGGAGAACCTAATTTTAGCATACCTGTTTTAGATAACCTATGTTATCTAAAAGTATGGAAATCAGCATGAATATAATTATGTGTATTCAGGGGATTCGTAGATGATTGGTAAAAGTTACAGTAATGTAAAAAATAACAGCTTTTACTGGTAATCATGCAAATACTCATGATAATAAGTAATCAAAATTATGATAAAAATAAATTAAACAATTGTTATAAAAGCAAGGATAATAATATTACTCATGATAATAATTATGCATACAAATGAAACAACTTTACAATTACGTAAAGTTTGTCAACGGCTTCTACGTCAATTTAAATGCACGACCGACCACAAGCATGCAAGCCACGCATGTGTACGTATATGATGTACACATGCATATACGTACGCATGTATACAGTATATGTACCATATATATATATATATATATATATATATATGGTACATATACTGTATATATTTGAGTACAAACAAATATGTAAACCAGACTGTACAGTTTGACTGCCTACGTGTTGGTGATATATGAATTATCACGTAGATTACCACGTACTGTACGTACAAGTGTGTGTGCAAGGCTGATGTATATTTACAATAACATTAAATTCATCTTCCATAGCCACGCTAACCACTGTGTCCAATTAAAATAGTTAACTGCAATACTCGTCTCGTAATTAATTATGGTGGTCGTTGAATTCGTTAATGAAGAAATGGTTTTTGCTTGTTCATCAATAGTGTTGTGTAAAAGGACATCTTAATGAATAGATTAGGTAGGAAACTAACTTGTCTTCAACAAGAAGTTGATGCGTGGTGTAGGTGTTGTAGAAATACAAGTATACTTTCCCTGCGTGCTTTTGGCATTATGTAGTCATTGAAGCGATATGTTAAGTTACACATTCAATCTAGTCCCAGTTTGTGAGTAACTTTAGAAATTAATGATTTTCATGGTAAGTGTTTATTCTTTGATCTCTATTCAATCACTTATTAATATCAGTAAGTAGTGATTAAGTGAATCATTGAAATCATTGCTACTGAATTAATAACTACATGTGTTTGCTGCTTTGATATTACCTGACCGTTCATTTTGTTCAGTATACTCAGTGTTTGTAAAGGTTTTACGCATTTAGACGCTCCGCAAAATCAATATTATACCTCATTTTTAACAGACGGCTCGAGAAATATATTAGAAAACCGTAAAATTTGATAATCTTATTGCAATAGAATCCAAAGTCTAAATTTTAGTTTCAAAATGGCACCCATGCTGAGTACTGCAGATGTGAACCCTTCAACTGAGGCATGCAGAGTACGTCCATTTTCTGCACGCTGATCTCTCCCGGGGTTTTGTTTACAATTTTCTTCAAGCCCTCAACTGCGATGGCTTGCACAGATGGACAATGGATTCATGTCTCTCGTAAACCAGCAGTCAGGAGGGGGGGAGGGAGGGGGAGGGCTGAGGTCAGGTCTCTGAGCGAGCCAAGGTTTGTTTGAGCGACGACGGTTGATCACTCGCTCCCAGAAATTATTTGTCCCAGAAAATCAAAAGACATTCGTTGCAGCAGTGAGCAGGCGCAACGTCCTCACAATGTTAGTAAATTTTCTCACTAACAGCTGATTTGATTGCTGGTCATGATTTTTCTTTGAAAAATTGATGTACTTCTCAGAGGTATTTCATTCGTGAAGTCGTGCTACTTCATGATGTACTACGACGCAATCCTGCCTACGTTAAATCTTTACTGTTATTTGCTGCCACACAACCACGACGCAATCCTGCCTACGTTAAACCTTTACTGTTATTTGATGCCACACAACCACGACGCAATCCTGCCAACGTTAAACCTTTACTCTTATTTGCTGACACACAACCACGACGCAACTCTGTGTGGATCAAAGGAAACGGAAGAGAGAACTCAGTAAGGCTTCACAAAACTCTTCGCAGCTCTATTAAAAATGCCCTGGTCTTGAATTGCAGAGGACGACCCATACAGTAAATATCGTTTCCATTCAGTGGTTCAAAACTTTCTTTAACACGTTGACTCCGAAGTGGACCACTTAGGTTAGGTTTTGTAATTTTTTCAGATCCTTCGAGTGACTATGCGTACAAAGTGAAGATTTACACCAGTCAGGCAATCGGAGGCAACGTGTTAAGACCACACTCCAACCAATTCTTTGCAGCAAGGAGCTGACAGCGAACGGGTTTCAGTACTTCTGATTCGTCTTTCAGTTGTGAACAGTTTCAGTCTTTCCTGCAGGTAGGTTACGCTTTAAATTGTTCTGCATTTAGACGACAGTCGTAGCTTGTCTTTCGATTAAAATACGTTTTATTTGGTAATTCATTTAAGAAACAGCTTGGTTTTATGCTTGATTTAAGAAGCCTCGTTTAAACCGTTTTGAACTTCACATTGAAAGCTGCCGTGAAACTTCACATTGGATTCACGGAAAATAAGGGCGGAGAGTTACCTTTGTTTTCTACAAGTTTGTTACATCTGTGAGCGAATAATTGCACCAAACATACCATGTTGTTCCGTGAATGTGTGGCCACAGTGGGACTGCTTGCAGTAAACGTTCACGAGACTGAATGTAATTATAAATATATGTGATGATATGTAGCTATAATATGGAAATACTGAAGCTATTCACGTGGATAGCTTACATATTTTTATGAATATGATATGCAATGCTTGTGTTCAAGTGACTGGAAAGATATAAAGTCCCGTATTTTTAAAACACGTAAATTTCAAGCACAGACCATCGGAAAGATATAACGCCCCGTATATGTAAATGCATGACACGTGAAATTCCTTTCATGTTCGAGTTACATGAAAGATGAGAAAGTTCTGAATTTTGAAAACATAACACGTGAAGCTCATTTTCGATCCTCGAGAGAGATAAAAAGCCCGTTTTCCTGAAGCACGACAGTTCAGGGAGACTTGTGTGGCAAGATGAGAGTCGCTTACTTTATGGCCGTTAATATTAAAAACGCACTCCAAAGATATGTTCAAGCAAATTATCGCACCGTAAAAATTTATTTCAAGGGACGAACTGAGGCACCAGATTGTTTCTTTGTTGTTCCCTGTACAAGACATTCTTGCCTGTGATGGCTTAGCTCGATGATTACAATTTTGCAGTGAAGTGTTGCTTGTGATGGAGGGCTTCTTGCTTCACTATGCTAGCACAAGTGAGTTATCTCTGTAATTTGCTGCTGTGGGTTACAATTTTGTCTTGTAATTCTTGCGCAGTGACGAGAGAGAAGGTATCGAACACCATAAATGACCAGTAAAGCTACTGACTTGATCGTACACCATAAATAACCAACGAAATTACCAGCTTCAATGACCAGAATGTTTTGAAATTTCCTCTTAAAAACTTGATAATATTAAAAATTTTCACATGCCATGTTTGAAATAATTTGAAAAATCAACTTGAAATACATGAAATAGCTCAAAATTTCCACTTAAAATGTGTGAAATACAATAACTGGAAATCTCAACTTGAAATAATATATGATAATAAAGCTTGCATTCAGTAGCATAAAAGTTGAATAAGTAGCATTTCGACTCAGAAATTTAAAAAAATATGTATGATTTTATTTTACGTTGGAACTGTATAATGCTGAACGTAACTCAATGATTAAATGTAATTCGAGGATTGGCTGTGATGCAAAGACTGAATGTAATTCGAGGATTGGCTGTAACTCAATGATTGCATGTAATTCAAGGATTGCATGTAACTCAAAGATTGCATGTAATTCCTGGATTGGCTGTGATGCAAAGATTGGCACTAACTCAAGGAGTCAAGCATCAAATATCCACAGGACTTACAGGTTAGTCGTACAGGTCACACAAAGTTTTGTGTGCCTAAGAATACCCTCTGAATAAAGTATGATATTCTGAAAACGTTGACTGATACTGACATTCCCTCCATTTTGCTCCATTTATTTTGGACCATTTAGTAACATGTATATTTTTTTAATATCCGTAGATTATCCCCAGAAAGCGCGTTGTCTGAGGACTCTTATGGACCTTTCACATTTATTAGCTAAAGCGAAACCAGAAGCATCGGTAACTCGCGAGAAGAAATATTGCTGTGCACTGCTCTAATTGAAGGGTGGACATATAGTAAACTACTGGATCGTAATCGCCTCTGTCAGCGCTGTGTTAGCGACAGCACGGGAGTGGACTACTTGCATTTTTTCCCGTGGAAAATATATTATATTTACCACGGGAAAAAATGCAAGTAGTCCACTAGTGCTGTCCACCCTTCAATTGTGTCATTTCACTCTACTTTTCACCATCTCACCATCATTCCATTATACTTTTCACCATCTCACCATCTTTTCATTCTACTTTTCTTCAGAAATTCCTGGCTGTCTTCTGGAAACATTCTTCATGCTCAATACTCGGCCAAATCTTTGTAGATGGACACCTTGTACAATTTTTTCCAGAAATTGTACAAGATTTGGGTACATTTCTGTGTCAGTACAATTACAATACGTTCTCATTTAGAGAGCACAGTGGGATAAACATTGTTAATGAAGGGCAATATTTAATAGATAATTGGTAGAAAGATATTGCTGCAAGCCCATGAATACTAGCCAAATATTCTCAGCCAGCGATATCTGCAATTTTCCTCGATTTTTCTTTATTTAAGTATGTAATCGCGTATTTTAGAATTTAATCAAGAATTCACATCACAATTTCGTTGTGCCTAATTCCCATTACTAATTCGATGTGTAATTCCCATCACTAATTCACTATGTGTAATTCCCATCACTGATTCGATATGTGTTCTTCCCATCACTAATTCGATGTGTAATTCCCATCACTAATTCGATATGTGTAATTCCCATTACTGATAGGGTGTACGTGATTCACATCACTGATAGGGTGTGCGTGATTCACATCACTGACAGGGTGTGCGTGATTCATATCACTGATAGGGTGTGCGTGATTCATATCACTGATAGGGTGTGCGTGATTAACATCACTGATAGGGTGTGCGTGATTAACATCACTGATAGGGTGTGCGTGATTCACATCACTGATAGGGTGTGCGTGATTAACATCACTGAAAGGGTGTTCGTGATTCACAGGAATGATAAGACGCGCTTAAAAGGCAGGGCGCTTAGCAGGCAGCGCATGCGTGGCCAGGGATGTGAGGGAAGTTCTGAGCATAGAATTGATGCTGAAATTGAGACTATGGCGACGAAGATCAAATCAACATTATCACCTAAACTGAAGAAAAGGAGCTCCATGATAATGTTTAGATGAGCTAATTAGAAATGCAGCTGTTCATTTCAGGGTTGTCAGGTGTGCTCCAAAAATGCCAAATGAGCTCAATCACAAACACACACACAGACTCTGTGGTGATCTGGTTATAATCACTCTTCAGTCCCAACCCTCAGACATCTCTTATCTCCGAGCAGACATTGAATATCTTTATGTTGTGTCTAAGTCGGAGTGAGCGCCTGAGGGAGTAAGGGACCGTCGAGGAACTCAATAGGAGAAAAGGCAATTAAAGGCGGGATGAGCTTAATACCTTGTACGTGGGCATTTGAATATTATATTAGTTGTTGCATCTTTTTTCTTTGATGCGCACGTCTTGCCAGTAGGGCGCTGGGACGTATGGAGTTGGAGCACGTGCACTTCTTGTTAGTGCGTTTTGTTGCTTCAGTGATCAGTGATAGAGGAATTAGAATTTCAATCCATTTCATTTGTGTTGTATTTCGAAGTCGATTGAAAAGGGGCAGGAGGGTATTGTAGATTAGAGGAAGTGATGTTCTATTTTATCATAATTACTGCTAAGAGAAAAAGGGCCTATACTCCACTCGGCCGTGTAGAAATATCTTTACCTTTAGAATAATTATTTTGGGAGGGTCAAGCAAAATGTGGTAAGAAATTTTCTCAGTTGTGCATTCTTGCAAATAATTTCCACAAATTGAAAGATGATCGAGATTCCGAAATAATTGAATGTGTTTATCACATAAAGTAAAAAAGGTTGAGTCCTTTAATTTACTAAGCTTATGAGGGTTTCACTCAATAGCAACGCATTTGTGACAACACCATAAGGATTTTGAATTTAACAGTGATAGAATTCCGTGTTCATGTGAACACGAGTAGCGAAATGATTAATGCTTCGGCAATGATTTCGAAATAGAGTTCGATGTAATTACAACAGAATGATAAGTATTGGTGAATGTGGATGCACGAGAACTAGAAATTTTCTATATGTGATAAAACGTGAATATGTTCAACGTGTCAACTACATGAGGCAGGTAAATCAGAATGTCAACCCAGGATGTTATTGAGTATGTAAGGTCTGATACGATCGAGAGATACGGCGAAGTCACTAACAACAGGTGTTAGTTTACGTGTAATGCTTAATTATTTTGTACTTGCAGACAGGTATATTCTTTATGTATTTGGTTCTTTAGAAGTGAATAGGGAACTGAGTGATATTATTTTAAAATATTGTGTTTGTTTGTTTACTCGTTATCGCATTTATTAATGTCGTGATTTTGTGATTAATTATTTAACACCGTCAATGCAGAGAATTATTTCATCAATTCAAAACAGGCAGAATTAAACATGTATTAGACAGGTATAAGGGCAATGGGGTAGTCCGTGAGAATATTTATATTGTGTGTTGATTATACGAGTCTTGAGATAACTAAACTTAGCAGAAATGCAAAAGTTCCTTATCGTTTACTCGCTGATCAGTTGAAGATTAAGAAGAGACAATTTTCGGTTTGAGATGAACTCCATTTAGCATTTTGCAGAAATGTCTTTCATTACATTAGATCTACTGTAATTTCGTAGTGAGTTGGAGTTGCCGCTTTGACTCGGCATTGCTGTGTGTGTAACGGATACCCCAAACCACACTGGCCCGCCTGCAAAAGTAAATATTGAAGGACAACCGTCCGAGTGACGAAACCTCTACTGCTAAAAGCTGTTACTTAAAGTGTAAAATATGTAACGATTACCGTTGCTCACTTAAATATGTAAATGAAGTGTCAGAAATGATTATGTCTAGCTTAGGAGTATTACATGTCCGAAGCGGAGATTTTCTCATTTTGAACTGACATCGCATAATAATTTTTTTGTGTGTTATATAGAGATGCAGTCAAGATTTGACAGAGCCTATGGCAGAAGTTCTCATCCGTATTGCTGTAATCTCAATGTGTGTACTATGTATTTCTTTCTGCGTATTTCTTTTCTGTTTTCTTGTGTGCTATATAGAGTTACAGTCGAGATTTGACAGAGCCTATGGCAGAAGTCTTCATCCGTATTGCTGTATTCTCAATGTTACACTGTGTATTTTCTTTCTTGTGTATTTCTTGTGCATAATGATCGAGTTAAGTCTTAGCAAATATATTTGTTTGTTTGAGCCCCATCCTGTCCGCAGATAGGATAGCTGATTTCTACTTCGTTCGGTCTGCTGTTGGCTGTGTGTTGATTTCTTCAGGTGATGAGAGTTCTTGGCAGATATGTTGACTTTGGAAGTGCTTGGTAGAGAGTCCGTGATGCAAAGCGTTGCAGCCTCGTTATTTAGGGCGGTTGGCTGGGCACTGCTGTCTGAGCGTGACCGCTCATTGGTTAATGTCATGTTTACGGTCGTAACGGGGCCTAGCCTCGTCGCTGAATTCACTTCTGTCCTGTTTGCTCATTGGTCAATGAAAGCTAGCATCGTCGCAGTACTCGTTTGTAGTGGAGCTTTGCGATTCACTACAACACATTACGTTAAATGCATTTAATAGAGTTGAAGGTAATTTGCATTAGGTTTAAGAATTGAGTCGGTTTAGTTTGGTATAAAGTATAGTGGAATGTTGTTCAGAAAGATGGAATAAGCTAATTGTAAGGAGGCAACAGTTCATACTGCTTCTGTTCATTGCTTCCCGTGCACCACATGTGTCATGAGATTCATGATATATGCATAAGGTTTCATGTATCGGGGCGATGTGTAAAATGTATGTATCGACAGCTACGTTAGATGTGTGGGACTACAGACGCAGTCGGTACAGCTGCGTGAGCAAACGCTTAACGGTCGGTCAGCAAAGCTCGAGAAATATGCTGA
>VCRD01001942.1:21685-36420 GCA_006783055.1 Trinorchestia longiramus
TAAATTTTCTGGTGTTTACAATAATTCATACTGGAATATCACGTGTCATTTTATTTACCCTCTCACTCGGCAACTGTTAGAATAGCGTGCTTCAATCATAAAAATGTGTTGAGGGATTTGGACGCCTCATAGCGATCATGTTTGTTTGTTATAAAAGTTCATTCATCTGTTGATTAATGCAGAGTTGAAAGATATTGGCATGAATAAACTCAGTAATTAACGATAAATAAATAAATATACATGCAATTCATGCAATATAATGTAAAGAAATACCATATCGCGACACATGCCAAAGAAAACAGCATGAACAACTATGAGCGAGCGTCCATTTCCTGCCTCAAGCTTGGACGGACTCGATCTCCTTGACTGCTCTCATGGAGGGTGGACCTCAAAACGTGCTGTCATTGATATGGCAAAATATATCGTGACGAAACCCAAAATAACAAAACAAACCTATAAATAATCCCAAATACCTCGATCCAAATATACGTCTACTTTTATTCTGAAATTCTTTCTTCCCTGTATTCAATTCATAAAACCCCGGATACTTCCTACATTGGACAGTCCAACCAGCAAGGAGCCTCTTCGTTAATCTGAACTAAAGATGTGCTAATTAAAGAGAGCTGTACTACGGCTTCACCTAGTTGCCAATTATTACATTCAACAGCGATCTGATGGTGCCTGTTTTGTGGTAACAAAGAAAAGTCACTCGAAACAAAAGAAAAGTTAGATGAAATGCCCTACTCCAGATACTCTCATGAAAGCGCAACGCCCTTGTAATTTCTTCGGATTATTTTTGTAGTAAAACGAACAAAGAGTTGGGTACGAATGACGAGTAGAGACAGTGTGAGCTACTCCCAAATGAACTACAGATGACACGTCTTCAAATGAAGACGCTGTATTTTCCTAGCATCCCTCATATATCTTTTCTACAATTGTTAGAAAATTCAGGTCAAGCTTTTACTTAGTGACTAAATTTGGGTCCGCTAGTAACTAATTTTGCTTCCACTAGTAGCTAATTTTGTGTCAGCTAGTAACTTATTTTGCGTCCACTGGTATCTAATTTTGTGTCCGCTAGTAACTAATTTCGTGTCCACTTGTAACTAATTTTGCGTTTGTAGTAACTAATTTTGCGACTGCTAGTAGCTAATTTTGTGTCCACTAGTAGCTAAATTTGTGTCCGCTAGTTACTACATAAATTTTTGTTGAGGTTGTACGCATAGAAAGACATGGACTCGTATTCATGGAAATTACTCGTATTGCATGTGGTGAGGCATAAATATTAGGTGTGAATGGCATTATCAAACGCTTCAAGCTATCACTTATAAGAACCGCTGTTTAAAAAACTTTTTTAATCGCTGGATTAACCGCTGTATTAACCGCTGTATTAACCACGGTGTTAAGCCATGTATTAACAGCTGTACTAACCGCTGTATTAACTGCTGCATAGCACTTTGATTTTTAAATATTTTACACACAGTGCTAGTCTTCTTAGCCGATGTTTCATCGTCAGTTTATCTTTCTTATATTGAAAGGTTGTAAAAAAATCCAGTCATCTCTGATGTCTTCAGGAATATTTGGGTTTAAGTGGCGTGTTTTTTAGAGGAATAAATTTTATTTCCGTGGAAATAAGTACCGTAACATTGCCATAGAGTAGCACTTTATCACATGCCTTTCTTGAGCTCTCAAATGAACATATGAAGCCTTAATTTCTTATTGATCATCATTTTTTTCTCGTCTTTCACCTTACGGGTCTCATGAGCATTAGTTCATGAAAAACATGAGTACAAACCGCAGCAGTTTTCTGGCTCTAGGAAGGGCGGCGGTGTTAGTTATTGCAGGGTGCGACAACATAACTTCCTTTTTTCAAAGCAAAGCGCTTCGAAAAAAGGAAGTTATGCTGCCGCATCCTGTACAAATATGTTAAAATTGAATGATATAAAACAGTGTGTACACGAGATTACATGAAGCAAAGTGGTAAATTCTGATGACTGATATTTTTCCGGCGATTTTGTTTAAATATTTAAGGCACAAAAGCATACGAGTGAGATAACTGCTGCTTATTAGCACCGTGAAATTAACATTGAAAATAAAAGGAAAAATTTGAGCCAGTCGTTCATGTTGTATAAAATCTTAACTAAGGAAGCAATTAATTTGAAATATGTATAACAGAACGGTAATAAACATTTCTATTCCCGTATTTGAAATTACATTCTGCCTTATCAGATCATCTAAGATTCTAAGTCAATCTCGCTATTTTTTTAGGATTCCCATAATATCTGTCCTTTTATCGCAAACGTATTTTCGTTTGGATAAAGTCGTCTTGGAATGTACCTCAACGTTTTCAATGTTCTGGACACTTGAAACAAACGAAAATTTTCTCGTATTAAAGTCCTTTCTCTTTGACGGCGATGATTTCTTTAAATGAAATCTAAAACGAACCGTTTTCAAAGTTCAAAGACAGTAAATAAATGTCTTCCATTTTCTCTGTCAATTTTACAGTCAAGAAAAGCTTTGAAGTGCCGATCTTCTGACCGAGATGTCAATTATTTATATTGTATTCTTGTGAAACCTTCCACAGCCGCTGTGAAATAACTGCTGATGTCTAGTATCTGAGGTCCGTATGTTGATTTTTGTTCCTTCCAATTTATCCAAACAATTGAAACAAAGACGTGAACAGCTGCTGTTAACGAAGACAAGGTTTGATGGCTCGAGAAACTTTTGTCACCGAACGACTTTTCATTGAAGACTTCGAAAGACATGGCTCGTCAGAGTAAATATTATTTCGCTCGCTTTGCATAAGACCATTTCTCGTTTCAATCTAAACCAGTGCTTCCCAAACTGGGGATCCCGAAGAATTTCAAGGGGGAATCCAAAAGTATATTTGTCACAACACATGTATAATGTATATTTATCGTAACTTATATGTATCCTTCCAGGGGACCCTGATTTGAAAACGTATGTTGTAGGAGACCGCCATTGAAAAGTTAGGGAAACACTGACCTAAACAGTCGTGTCTGCTGAAGGTGTGTAGCAGTTTGTGAAGAACCTGAGATTTTTTTTGCCATAGAAACCACAGTTTTAGAGTAAAACTGCCTAGTTTCGCGAGTGGAACCCCCATCGGCTGGAAAACTGGAAGTTTCTGAATCGAAAGCAGCTCCTTATAATTTTCAGTGCCACCAAAACAGCCTTTGAAACGATCGAGATTGTCAAACTGAGATGAAAATTGATAATTATAAAAATGAATTCCCATATTAATACATGTACGTTTGTTCTATAAAGATTTGAAACATGAAGTAATGTATGAGAGCTAAACAGTATTTATTCTTTTGACTGAAATCTCTTATTTTGGAGTAAGTTTAGCGCAGCGCTTCAAAGTGATCGACATCTGCCGCGAGGGGGAATAAAACTTCATGTTCATTGCGCACAAAATTAACGAATTGATTACATCGCTATATCACGAGAAACATGCGAATTCAAAGCTCATAATGGTCATTAATTTGCACGCATTTGATCTCAGGAAACATTCATTACATTTATCTTCGAGAACACGCTCGAAAATACTGAGAGAATTAATACTTAACTGAGTCTATACTTAATCAAAACATAACAAGCCTTGGGGGAACTGAATACATTTTCTCTTGATTCGGCAACATTGTTGTGTGAATTCTGATTCATATTCACAATTTACATAGTCACATTCTTATCTATAGAATGAGATTCTTTTACCAAAAGTTTAATTTTTTATGGAAAATTCCTTTCAGTTTTTAAAAAACTGAAGACCCATCAAGAAATTGAGAATCAGTTCTTGACTGGTTAGGTAATCGAAGTATCTATGTACATACATTTACTCCACAGTATTGATTCGTAGGTATAATTCAGCAGTAAAGACCACTCGATACGGACGTACAAAGTCTGGTCGATATATTAATCCAATTTAGAATTTAATCTGAAAAAAACAAGGTTTTGTCAATGAAGGACTAGGTTTAATTGGTAAATGACTAAATAAAATTTCTAGGAAAGCTTTTTCTATTATTCTCAAATGACAACAATAACTAAATTCCGACAGTTCATGTAATTTATTTATTAAATCCTCTATTCCATAAGAAAACATTTGCATACTCCTTTGTTCTTTAAGTGCACATATGCAAAATAATTTACTCCATGAGTATACATGCGTACACTTACGTGTTGCACATGTACACTCGTACACAATGATTGGTTGCATGCACACACACGTGCACCAGAAGGCACACTTATCTACAGCCGTCATGAAAATCATCAGAAGAAGAGTTGCTCCTTCAGCTCCGCTGGTTTGTAAAAGAACTGTCCAAGATAAAAGTGGTGTATGCATCGAATTATTTTCTAAGTATTTGAGAAGTATTGGCTCGTACTAACCGTGGTTATCAATTGTGTAGGCATTCAGGAATGTTACCTTGTATTTGTCGTCATGTACCTATACCTTGTATGTGCGATCCACTCATACACATAATTCTTGTGATCTACTCATATTCGATATGCATGATATATGATGAGAAAAATACTCATATATTCCTCGTGATAAGTTTATAAGACGCAATCATACTTTATATAGGACACGAGAAATAGTCATAAATTACTCGTGATGAACTCATATACGATGTACTCATACTTGATATACTCGTATGAACTGAGAGTAGTCATATATTACTCGTGATAAACTCATAAAAGATATACTCACACATGACATATAACATAAGGTGTTCTATTAATATCTTATTTTTCTGCAGTTGAAGGCCTGTATTGAGTGACTTCATGGGCCTTCACTCTAGCTGGCGCTGTTCTCTAAAATTCCTTAAACGTATGTGCTTTCTTTTATAAATTACATTGAAGCAAAATAATTCGAGTAGGAAAATATATTATTTAAAAAAATATAATTTCGTAATTAGATTAGTTAATATAAAGATTACAAGGACCGTAAATAACAGTGAAATTTAAAGAAAATCATAGCATTTATACAATATAACTATTGAGTCGAGAAAAATGTTTTGATCACATTCTTCTTTATCATATGGACAAAAATGAGACCTGTCAATTATTTTTTCTCATGACCCTGAGATGAAACCGCCATGATGAGACGAGTGATGGTAGGATGATAGAGAGGGAGAACAAAGTGAAGATAAAACAAGGTTTTAGCTCCTGGATCCTCTAGAACTGCGAGTCCTAAACTGGGGGAAATTTCCCCTGGGTGGAAATTTGAAGCTGCCAAGGGGCAAAATTTTCCCAGGGTGGAAATTTGAAGCTGCCAAGGGGGAAATAATTACACTACCTACTAGCAATAAAAAAATCTCAGATGTATTTTTTCATGTCTGAGGCTATGTTTTAGTCCTTACTAACCGCTCTCTATCTGCTGTACTATGGAACTACACTCGTATATATTTTATATCATTTTATATCACTTGTATACTATATCAGTATATTTGTACATTTTAAATGAATTAATAAATAGTCCCAGTGTGTTTTAACTACTTTTTCCCTCGTACACATAAAGGGGGAAATATGGATAGCTGAACTGGGTGCAGGGGGAAATCTGGGTGGCTGAACTGGGTGCAGGGGGAAACTCTGGGTGGTTAAACTGGGTGCAGGGGGAAATGACAGAAAAAAGGGTGGAAACCATTGCTCTAGAATATAAAGAGAGGCTCGCTGGGTATGAACGAACACACACCTATGTACTATGGTCCCAGCGTTACGCGACCCCCCAAAAATATGGATAACTCAGTAAGTTTCAGTCGCTGGAAATTCAGATGATCACCCTTAACTCTTGAACATTCATGTGCTCCTATGACCCTGCCATGTATGCCCATGGATTGTGCTTCTGGTTCAATTGCACTAGTTCGTTAAGTTTATAATTCAATATGTGAACGAATAATCTTTCATTCCTTGTTTGAATGGTGCATTCATTTTTACATACGACTGAAACATGTTGAGATCCCTTATTCTCTTCTCTTGTCCTGTGACGCTGAGTCTGAGTGAGACGTTTGTCTGTCCCATCAAAAATGGCCAACATTCCAAGAGATTGAAACGAAAAAAGAACACTGAGCGAGACACAAACACTAGACATACCACTATGGAACAGGAAACAAGTAACAAAACACTGGTCATTTCTTAGCATGAATAACAATGAATATTTCTAGGACATGAAGCACTAGAGTCTAGCGATCAGTAGCCATCTAAATTATGGCAAATTTTCCATTTGAAAACTTTGCCAATTCGTGCTGAAGTCAGACAAGAAGTTTATCATAGTACTGCATTCCACGGCGTTTGTCCATCATAATGAGTCAAAAATGGTACATCACTTTATTCTTCCACACATTACATACAAACATTCTCATATGATTGTTTTTTTCTGTTTGAAAAATACTGACGTTTTCAAAAACGTGTCTAGCGTGATTCCGATTCTAAAAATTCACCCAATTCTCTAATCTATGCGACTGAAATATTTTCATTTGCTTTCTATTTTAGTGACCACCTGTAGGAACTTTACATGAAGAATTTAAAGTACACGAGAACACCCTGCACACACAACGATACATTACGATGACTTAACGTTAGAATATCAAAGAAGATTCTTTCTTGTGATCAGATTTTGCACGTCCTCGCACCTTAGGTGTGTGCAAGAAGAATTAATTAAATTATTAAGAGTTAATTACAATAATTCAGAATTTTTTATCAGATGGATAAGACTAAGACAGACGCCTCAGGGTGAGCAGGGACACAGATGGACACCTCAGGGTGAGCAGGGACACTCAGACGGACACCTCAGGGTGAGCAGGGACACGGGCACCTCAGGGTGAGCAGGGACACTCAGACGGACACCTCAGGGTGAGCAGGGACACTCAGACGGACACCTCAGGGTGAGCAGGGACACTCAGACGGACACCTCAAGGGTGAGACCTGGAAGGGCGGCTTGGCCCAGCTCAGCGCACCGTCAGCGTCGCCGTCTGCTAGTCAGGGGCAGTAGGGCCGCCGTCTGCACGAGTGTGGGGAAAACACAGACTTAACTACTGAATATTTTTTCCCGTTTAATGCATCCCGGTTAGTAGTGCACGCTCCTGTAACTTCTTCCTACGTTTTTTTCGTAAATAATTTTGTGTATTTCCAAACTGTGCGTACAAACACTACAAATTTCTAAAGATTGTCGTTTAAAATGTTGAAGTGAATCTGTTTTGTCATTAAAATACACCGTCAGTTAAAAATCCGTGGTATTAGATCAGCCATGGAACTCTCTGCACAGAAGTAACGAAGCGTAAAATCTTGCTACTCGAAAAGTTTGCTTTGAATTTCAGCTTGAAATACTGCGTGGTGGTCTTTTTATAGCAGAACTTGCATGCCTTTTAAGAATTCAGTTAGAATTTTAAGATTTCTCTGATGATGCTTCAGAGTTGTGTAGAATACTTCATGGCTTTAGCATTATTTTTTAGTACTTGATTCGAAAGATACAAAGCGCAGGGCAATTTCCGCTGCCTTGTTTTCTCGAAATGTTTGGCGAACTTATCTATTATTAGGTATAAAAACCTTAATTAGTTCAGAATCGTATACTTCCTGAGGTCATAGATCGTTAATTAAGCAGTAATACAGCATGTGTTTCATGCGTAAGCTCATTGAATCTAGTTTATTTCTTATACAACCACTAAGAGCATTAACTTCTATACAAAAACCTCTAAACGAAATCAAAATAGCCGTTAGCAGCAGCTGCTGTTCACTAGAGTTTTTATGGCTCTTTCATGGATCTGACTTTCCCAGACTAGAAAAGATGAATGATTTTTTTCCGCACCAGGAGCAAAATATTTCAGTGAATGAAGAGTAGCCTTAGAATCTTGATTACGGATAGTCAGATATAAATGATCCGGTTAAACTACATCAAAAGCAACCCTAATAATTGATTATGATAAGCAAATGGACTGATTCATTTGCTTACTAAACTTGTGATTGTATAGCAAACGTGTGATTGCGTGATACACACACGCACACACACACACAGATTCACGAGGATCAACATAGAATTAGGGCGACGCTTCATTCAATGGAAGCCCCAATTGCCAATTTCTCTCAATCCTTTGACTTTCGCCTGATTTCTTGTAATGACTTCACTTTCCCAGGGATTTCTCCCGTCAGTTTAAAAATTTGTGGCCGAGTCAACGAGAACGTTCTTGAATGAAGGGAAATGTTGAAAAGTACCACAGTAATGCCTAGAGATAGTGTTTAACTCGAGAAATATTCAGATCACGTGTGGGTCCTTCGATTCCTGAAGTTATCTACTTTGAGAGGACGTATTTTCACTTGCGACACTTGTTTACTTTCATATTTCTGACCATGAGGTCCCAGAGCACTGATTTATTCATGTAAAACTTACAACCATGAATGATTTATGACAAAACTGCTACCCTATCGGGAAATCTAAAGGTGTTCCATTCCTTGAACAAGTTGATTTGGATTACTTCTGCAAAATGACATTCGAAACATCAAAACCTCCTGTTCTCATGAAAAGAGGTTTGAAACAAAAACAAGATATTGTGTGCATAGTATGTTTACCACTATGAGGTAAAAACGTCACTCCATGTGTCTGTATGCACAGGGATGGGCATACATGCTTTTACAAAACAACGATAATTTTTTCTAAAAAAATACATTTATTTCAAGGTCTGATGAGCAGTAGTCAGTGGCTCCATAAAGTTTTGTTCATTTTAAAGAGTACGTTCTGAGTACAAACGGAAAATGCAAAAAGTTTAAGACATTTTAGAGTCGCTATTGCTGTTCTTGAAAGTAAAATTGGAAACTAGGAAGAGGACGAGCCCCTCGGAGCAGCATCTCATATTTTCCAGGTGCAGCTAGAAGCTGTGATATTTTTGGCCATAAATGTTAGGGTTTCAAGAGTCGAAAATAAGTCTTCCCCTTCACCAATTTCCCCTTCAAATTTACAGCAACTCTTTAATAGCTGAACTTATCGTTAGAAAAAAATATTTTCACAGGTTAATTTTTCCAGCTTTGCAATACCAAGCGCTTCTTCGTTTTTATTTCTTTATAACAATATTGCATCTCTAGAGATTTAACTCCTAAGGTATACACGCAGTGTACTTATCTTTTAAGAGTCAAAATTTCAGTTTGAATATTCAGTTATAAGCGTAGATATAGCTGCAGTGTCTCTGAAATCATAGGTATAATCTTAATGTAGCCTCACATACAAATATTTGCATGATTCCGTTGGCAGTTAGCATCATTTTAGGTTTTTTAGCAGTTTTCCAACACCCCCCTCACGTATTTTCACTCAATCCTCTTTATATATTATTGCAACGTTAGGATTGCTTGTTTTTAAACATGATTTACTTCATACTCGCCGAAAATATGAGCGCATTTAATTCTTAATGATGCGTGTCTAGAACGTGAGACGCTTCGGCGAAATCGAAGCAAGTGAGAGACACACCGAAGAGTCAAGGAACTATGACGTTGTAAAATAGAGTAAGCCAAGAACTTCTTGCGCATTAGACTGCATGTACATGTATAAGTCATGTTGACTCTTAGCAATACTATATTTAGCAATTACACTTTGTCGTTTGAGTTCTCTGAAACACTGCTTTAATTTTCAGCTGCAGTCACACTTACGTTTATGCCTTCTTGAAGTATTTTAGACATGCCTGAATAAAATCATGCTGGTGTCAATGCAAGTTCATATATGAGCAAAGTACATATTGAGTCTTTTGTAGAGGATACCGTACGCAACATGTTCGAAAAACAATGTAATGAGTACTGTATAAAAACAATTTCAAGAGTTCAAAGAACACTTCAGGTGGCTTAAGTTTCATTTTACAAGATAAAATACGAAAAAATTATGTCCAGCAACATTTCACTCTCTGCTTGAGGTACTGCGTTTCAGTGAAAAATATTGAACACTGAAAGTTCGTTTCCTGTTATCGATAAATTGCAGAATAAAATAATCTTATGTTTAACACGTTTCCTGCGATTGCCTCGCCGGTGCAAATCTTTACTTTGTACACATAGTCACTAAAAAACTTGGAAAAAATTACAGAACCTAACCTTGATCCACCGGTGGGTCATTTCGCAGGAAACGTGTTAACATTTATTCAGATAGTTGGCAGATTCACGTTAAAGTGTGATTCTATGTAGAATCTAATTGTGACAAATTTTTAGTGATGCATGAATTCTTTGATATTTGAAATATAATCCGTTTCTCAGTCCGGTGTCTATGTCTGAATTTCAAGATCATGTTTTCATTGACATGAACAACCGTTGACTGGACAGGTGTTCTGTCGGGGACTTTAAATTGAGGATTTTTGACCCTACCTCCTCACATACAGAGATGCAGGATGCAGTATAATGATAAAAGAATAGCAAAATTGAGTATCTGGCTGAGAATTGATTCTTGCGATCGATTAGTATTAGCAGTCTTTGAAAGAAACTTTGTTCAGAGTCGCGAATGCTTTGCAGTTTTAGTATATTTTCCTGGTACTATATTAATTGCATACACGCAACGCACAGGCCTGCATGTTCCTGTACACCGGAAATTTTAGCTTTTCCGTACTAAATCTACCAAAAAACATCTTTGCAGGAGACAATTTAGAATTTATTCACGATATAAAAACACAATTTTGAGTAATGAACGAAGATTTTTCTTACGGAATAAATTTAGTTCCAATTCTCAGGAAAGTTTGTCAGAAGGAGAGTCTTCCTACGCACAGAACAGTTTGGGTTCATGGTAAGCAATGCAGAGTCTCTGTGTCTGATGATATTAAGATTTTATTTTCCGCCCCGAACACTTCTGTGCGAGGGGTTTGAAGTTTTTACTTATTTTTAGAAGAAAATCCACTTTTTTGCTGGCCCACTTTGGTTTGGACTACCTATATCAGCTCGATATAATGAATGAAAAAATAGGTATATTTGTTTTCGTTCTATTTTTCGTATTTCTCTTTCTTTTGTCAAGACTAAAGCCAGTTTCCAAAACTGATGATTGAACAGAACTGACTCCATTAAAAAATGAATTTTTGCAGAACTTTATTTATTTATAACCAGATGGAAAATATTTGGAATAACTAATATATTGATATTTTACATTTTCTTTGTAAAAAAGACCCTTTAAAATTTTATTGTTCTTTGGCATAGTAGTAAAAACCAACATTCTCACCACCATATTTTCCTATATAGTCCACACAATTATGTGAGCTCTGACTGATGCTTAGTAACACACCTTAAAGACTGAACTCAGTTCAATACACGAGGGTGAGTTGTGCCTGTGCTCTAGTCAGCATTGGTGGCTGATGCACACAGAGGGAACAATAAAAATAGAAATCTGGTCATTGTTTCATACGAGTATTTACCTGATGGCACATCAATGCTGCCGGGAGTTGTATCTCTACGTGGTCTTTGTTCTATGAGTATATTTCCTACCGTCTACATGGTATCGTATCAATTTGAAGAGAATATTTTTGCTGTTCGTCAAATTTTTTTTGTTATTTTATCTTCCTTTGTTTCAAATTTCGTTGAATTTGCTTCCATCTTTACCCAATTTCATCGTCGTATTTTCTTGACGTTAATAAGTTCATGTTTTTAGACGGCATTTTACTTGGGTAGCAACCTAAGAGTGAACCAAACAGCTCGTTCTTGATGACATACTCTATTCGATTTTAGGTTTGAAATAGCAATTGCTGACCATACCATTGGGGTGGTAGGGACATATCAGATCAATGGTGGTAGTAGTACATGCTGAGCACACTATTAGAGTGGTAGTAATGCATCCTATCAATGAGTGTAACTCACCGTTAGCGCTGGAGCCCCCGTTCTTTGGCTGGGAGGACATGGTGACCAGCGAGGTGTGAAGTGGAGGTCGGGAACCCGCGAAGGTGGCACATGGCACTGCTCGTGGCCGTGACGTCGCGCGCGTGTATTGAGCTCTGCAACACAAGGACGTCATGTGTGCTGAGTTATGTGGCGACTGCAACACCAATTAATGCAGGTCCCCGTAGCCTTGCCAAATTTAGTTCTCCAATAAGTCCGGCAGACCGTTGCCAACTTTGGGTTTGCAACAAGTCTGGCACGGCTTCGCCAAATTTGGTTTTGCAGAGAGATAAGCAGGGCCTTGGTAAACTTTGACAAACAATTACTACAAAATTTCGTTACTGGATAAGATGAAAACTGAATTTCTTAGCAGCCAATACAATCATATGCTTTGGCAAAAATGGAACTCTAACTAAATGCAGAAGAACACCTTATCTCAGCGAATGATGTTCTTGGTATTAGAAGAATGGTGTAAGCAACAGCGTGAGAGGACTGCTCTACATCCACCCACACAGGCGATCTTTACATCAGAAATGGAACGATAAACTACCAGAAAAATAACGAAATTCTAGAAAATTATGTTCGCAACTCTGCCTGTAGACTCAGCACATGAAGATGTTGGGGGTTTCAACAAGACAGTGATCCTAAACACACATCATGGCCAGCGTGTGTGTGTGGCTCAACGGTCACGGTGTACGGTGTCGCTGTTATTGAGTGGCCTAGTTTCACTTGAATTCAATTGAAAATCTTTAGGTAGAGTTGGGGGTTCAGCTTTCAACTCTTTGAAATCTGGAACGAGTATGCATCGAAGAATGAGAGATAATCTCATATAATGTATGCAAGAATCACGTTTCCTCATAAAAGAGGCGTTCAAAAGTCGTTCTGTTCAGCAAAGGATGTGTTGTTAAATGTCAAAAATGATTTTCATGTATCGTTACGATTGTTCTTTTACATCAGTGATAGAAACTTACTGCCCCTCTTTGGGAGTCCATCGTCAGTTTTTTAAGTTTGTGATAGTTTTTGTTAAAAATTGGAGCAAATTTATTTCCATAAAATTTGTTACACTCTGATATTATGTAATACTTTTTCTACTCATAATATGTATCTTAAAATGATATTTTTCTACAGTGTTCGGAGTAATACCATAACCCACAGTATGTTGTATGTATTGCTAAGGATTGCATCCTTCCAATTTTGTAAAAAAATATGTGAGTGGGCCATTATAGAATCCGTAGAAAATTTCAACTCAATGTGTGTAAAATCTGTTTCCCGGGCCGATCTTTTCAGAACGATGTTCAATAATAATTATTATTAGCCCTCGTTGGTTATTAAAATCATAAGTTTTCGCCCACCATTTAAATAATTGGATTAGGCCAGTCATTCTGATTTTGAATACGAGCCTGCATTAATATCATTAGTTCTACCTGTGCATGACGTTCAGTTTTGTTGACCTGAAGAATTTTCCAATAATGTGAATGGAATGTGGGATATTTTCTCAGAAATAATTACGACACACTAGTGAAAAAATGAGCACTTTGCAATAGATTGTCTGTCAATTCAAAGACCATATTATACAAACCTGCCAAATATGATATTATCATCTCTATTGTGTAATTGTTCTTTTGTGTCTAAAGATGCGTAGGTTATATCACGTTATTTTACTTCTCTGTCATGAAAAGCGAGGACAATTTTTAACCTCCAGCTCAGCAGCTAAAAGAAAACGAATGCAAAGCTTACTTTTCATTGGCCTAGACTTCAAAAGAATACGACACTTCATTGCTATTACAAAATTCTGCTCTATGAATAAAGAAACAAGTAAAAAGGTCGTGGTAACATCCGAGTGACGACTGAGGTAGAAGTGGCTCTCAGTGCAACATCAATAGAGCCTGTAAAGCGTCTAAAGAAAATGTCATCTCCAAAAAGAATAGCGAAAAAATAGCTACTGATATTTGTCCCTCATACGCGCATATTAGCTGCATAAAATGCTAGAATTGTTGAGACAATGATTGTTTTCTAAGTTTGCGTGTCTCTTTGATGTATTATGAATGAAAGCAATGAATGTTATGGAGGAGGAGCAGTAGCTTTTTGTGTATGATATCACAATATAAGTTCACTTCTATGCATTACGGTAAAAATTTCTTTTGTTGCTGTAGGGCAATCAAGCAAAAATACAATCAATTCATAACGAAATGAGATTGAAGAAAAATTGGTTTATCACTAACAAGAAACAAGAAATAACCTGTACTTCACACTGGAGTATTTTTGTTCGACCTGTCACAATTCGCTTGACCGTCAAAATTTATCGACAATATTATCGCTCATTCACCTGTCATGCTGATTCATTTTATTATGAAATAACAAGAACAAGACGCTCTGATACCTCTGATTATGTTGCTAGCAACTATAATATCATAGCAACAATAGCGCCTGAACTGTGACTGAATGGATATCAGATTTAAAAAAAAATTACGTTTTACAACATTTGTAAGTTAAGTTTATTCAGCTTTCTTAAATAATATGAAACTAGAAAAACAAAAGATTAGGAGCCAAGTGCGCTCAATATAAAGTCGTGTTAACAAGTTTAATGTAATTCGTACCGATAGGAATAAAAATCTGTCCGTAATTGCGTTCAAGTATTGCTTTTCAAATGATCTTGAAAACCAGTACCAAGAAAAGGCTATATCTGAAGTGGATCATCAAAGTGGACGACATCAGTGGCAGATGTCATAAGAAGGTCAACGTCAGTGGTGGATATCATGATAAGGGGACTCTCTGTGGTGGATATCATGATAAAGGGAATCTGTGAAGTGGATATTATAATATGGGTAATATCAGTGGTGGATATCATGATAAGGGTAATATCGGCGGTGGATATCATTATTAGGGTAGTATCAGTGGTGGATATCATG
>VCRD01001942.1:38947-49203 GCA_006783055.1 Trinorchestia longiramus
TACGCATTTTTTTCGCCTACATATTGATATATATTGATTTTTATGTAATTACATGCTAAAGCTACATGCTACCTGCTAAAACAAAAGTATTGTATGGGCATTCAATAACTTTTTTCAGGGGGAAATATGCACCCGTATGGGTCGCCCCCATATACTGTACGGGTCGTCTGTTAAGGCGACCCGTACGAAATACCTTTTTTTTTAAGAAATTTAAAAAAAATACTATCTTAACTAGGAAAGCCACTTGGGTGGATGCCATAGTTAACACAATATTTGAAGTTGATTTTGTACCCATTGCAGTTGCTCTGACATCGAAACCTGAATTTTGGCAAATATAATGCCACTAGTAGTACGACTTGCCCCCACATCACCCTACTAACCGTATGCCGTATGAATGAGATATTTCATGTAAACTAGCAAATCTTGAAAGAAACATTTCATATGAGCGAGCACATTTTCAAGGTGAAAAATGCAAAATTCAACTAAACAGCTATATGTGATTTTGAATTTATTGCTAAATATCTCACGAGTATTGGCATGTTCTCCTGCTTAGGACATATTTTGTATTCGAGCATTTTATGGCCTGCATCACTAACTCATCAGGATTCATGTCGCGACCAAATCCCTTGTAAAGTATCATACATGCAACCCCTCGTAAAGTATCATACTTGCAACCCCTCGTAAAGTATCATACATGCAACTCCTCGTAAAGTATCATACATGCAACCCCTCGTAAAGTATCATACATGCAACCCCTCGTAAAGTATCATACATGCAACTCCTCGTAAAGTAATACAACCCCTCGTAAAGTATCATGCATGTATTCACCTGGTGTTGACGCGCTGCGTACACACCGCAACCACCACAGCTCGGAAGTTTTGCCCCGCCACGCAGTACAGCAGGAAGTTGATGCAGAAGTTAGTGTAGAAGAGCAGCTGGAAGGTCTGGCTCAACGTGTAGTAGAGCAGCGTGGGAGGCAGGGTCTGCAGGCACAGGTACACCTTGTGCTTGAGTGAGTTGATGTAGGGCAGTTCTCAGTGCAGTATTGCAATGATGACATTCATACAACACATAGAGTGGTTTTCAGTGCAGTATTGCAATGATCACATTCACACAACACATAGAGTGGTTCTCAGTGCAGTATTGTAATGATCACATTCACACAACACATAGAGTGGTTCTCAGTGCAGTATTGTAATGATCATATTGGCCTAATATCTAGAGAGGTATCAATAATGATACCGTAATTATCATTGGGAGAACAGTCATAACTTCAGGACCGGACTAAAAAGAAGACTTAGCATTCTGGGTATCAATTCTTTTGCTATAAATTTCTTTAACGTGTGGTGCATGTACAATTTACGGAAAGATTTAAAAATAACCCAAAATTTTCAGAAATGTTGAGAAAATGTAGACTTCTGGTGTGAAAATTTTACAATGATTTCTGCACTCAGTTTCAGTTGTAGTTTGAGTTTTTCTGGTAGTCTCTCAGATTTGAAAATACATCAACTTCTATAGCTTAGATTACTGTACAAATATCAGTGGCAGGGTCAATTTATGAAGAAAGTTTTGTTATTTTTACTTCGAGTAAGAAATACCGCAAAGACAGGAGTGGCAACGGCGGGTAAGAATTTGTGTCTACAATGGAATAAAATCTTATTTGTCCTGCTCATGTCGTGGAGTTTGAGCTCGACAACAGCAAGTGGAACGTCGTGTCTAAAAGTAAGGCACATGAGCGAGAGGAACGTTAAAAAAAGTCGCATCTTTGCAATAAGAATCTGCATCTGCCAACACTTCCAGAATAATGTATGCGGGATTCTTGCAGGGTTCATCTTTTCGAAATTATTTTGCCTTTTATTTGAATGAATTGTCGATCTGAACCATTGGTTTATGAGTAATACAGAGCTCAGATGCTGATTAATAAGCCTCTTATGGCACAGACTTAATTGATCAAGAAAATTTCAGTGTTCTGCGAGTCTGGGAAGTACAGGGCGACCCTCTAAAAAAGTAAACTGAAATTTCAATATTATTTTTGGTATCTAGAATACCAATTGAATGCATTAAACAGATGTTCTCTTCGTTTTGAACGTCTGAATCAGGCACAAATCTGTCTTATACATGCAATTGGTATTCGTAATTGACATTAAAGATACCAATAAATGGTAGTACAATTTCTTTTCGTTTTTTTGGGTTGTTCTATACTACGCTTAGGCCAAGATTCGAATTACGCTTAGCACGGGATCGAAGAAAGTAACATAATACTCCGTGAATCACAGTCACTATGAAAATATAAACTTTATGTCATTCAGAAGTTGAGTTATAATGATATAGATCAAATTCCAATGGAATCACAAAGCTTTCCACACTTGGATAATTGAGATGGCGTCATATTGGCTGATAGAAATTTAGAATGACCTTTAATATTACACATTTGCAGTCAGGCAAACCAGCGTGGAGTAAGACCCGTTTACATACAGATCATTCAGGCTTTCATGTGCTCAATTTAAGGTCTAAGCAATTGTCTTGAAATACATAAATTGTGTGGAGTCAGTGAATAGGCTGTTTGCACCCAGAAGATTTCTGTTCTATCATCTGATCTAGCCAAAATGTATTGTATCACATGAAACTATTCTATCACTGTTCAATTACTTCATGAAACGGATCGAGTTGTTGTTTGTGACAAACCGTTTCATTCATTGCTTGTGTGTTCAAACCAAAGGCATTAGTGCTGGCTATGACTTCAAACTGATGCTAGATTAGAAGTTGGCTATGCTTTCATATTAGGGTTCAGGGGCTCTAGAACTCTAGCACTGAACCCTGGATATTACGGCTCAGTAGGTTTTGCCACCAATGCACCTGCAACTAACAGTATTTCATTGTACGATATTTTAATTCTGAACTCTGGTTAAGAACTTAACCTTTCCTCTATTTCGTCCAGTCGTTTCGGGATGTAAGCAGAAAATGCTGAAAATTGCATACTGAATTAGCGAATGCAGAATTATATGAGAAATACTTTAGAAAAGTATTGAAATCTCACACGTGATCATTCATGCAGAATGAAAGAAGATTGCTAGAACGCTTTGACATTGAATACAATGCTAAATTTATTACGCGGTCGGTATCACAAACACTCGCATGCAATAAACGGCTATTCAAGAACTCACACTTTGAACTTTGAACTTTGAGTTTTAATTTTTCCGGCACGAAATTAAAAAAGTAATTAATGGTGTGTAGGAAGCAACAAAGAGGCTTTTTACGCTTGATTTTTGCTCACAAACTTGCGTTGCTGCAAGGAAGAAGCAATAATTCTTACATCAAACGTCTTGAAGTCTTGAGTTCCTGATTTGCATACTGCTTTCGCATTCATGATTTCCAGAGCTTGAGGGCGACCCACGCAACTCCGCACATCACAGGGTGTTCTATAATTATCGTTACAACTTTTTTTGCCCACATTTATTAATCAAATCAAATTATACAAATCAAACTAAAATAAACATGTTATCAAACCATTAATATTTCTAGATATTTATAATATGTTCAATATGCTTTCCATCAGCGTCGATAACCTGCTGCAAACGTTTGGAGAATGCTTGGCATGAGTCACGAATGATTGTTTGGGGGATTTTTACCCATTCCTCCTCAGCTCCTCAGCTTCTCCCTGGTGGATTTTACCAATTTTGATGTTCGAGCTGTTCGAGGGCGACCTTGCCCTGGCCTATTAGCTACCTTCCCAGTCTCTTTGAATCGCTCAAGTGTTCTCCAAACCAGCATTCTGTTCACATTTAGTGATTTGGCAATGTCCCTTGGTGACTTTCCTGCCTTATTCAACTCTACAATTGCTGTTTTACTATTTAGATCTTCAGCCATTATCTGATGAAAAGAATCTGGTAAAAGTTTAGATCATATTTAAACATAAATAGAATAGTTGTAACGACAAATATTGAACACCTTGTATGGCCATTAAATATTGAATCTGCAGGGTATTATTCCTAATATAAAATGTTTTTTTAAATTGTTCACTTATAACTTTCTCCTGAAAACATTTTTATTGACCAACAGTAGGGAATATCGAGCAATGGAACTTGTGGTTCGATAATCTGAAATACATCGGACGTGATTTAACAATCTTAATGTATCTGACATTTTCTTGTTAGGACAATTTTACTGCGACCTCACCACAGCGGTACTCAATGAGCAAGAGAAAGACGTCACTGCTTTGTAAAAAGTTTTTTTTATCGAGGGAAGCAATGTGCTTTTGCTATCTTGACACCAGTCCTTAATATCGTACAAATGTTCACTGCCTTTTTATTCGTAAAAAAAAATTTGAAGTGATATTTTCTGCATATGATTCAGAGTTTGCTGAGAGTTAAGGTTTTTTTATTGCAAAAGAGAGGCTGATTATAAACGACCCTCGCCTGCAGTTCAAATACAAGTTAATTGATGTAAGAGTTTCTCAGTGAAGCATAATTCTAAGTTGAATTTCGTCATTATGTTCAGAGATTGAAAGTTTGCTATTGTGTGAGTTGCAATAACTTAGTGTCTCTATCCTGTCGTACTCACAATAAGCAGCCCATGGAAAACGCTGTTTCGTTCGATTTTTCACTCAGTAGGACTTATATTCTTTAAAATACATTCTGCTATAGGCCAAATATCCATGTAGCCTATAGGCCAAATATCCATGTAGGCTATAGGGAAATATCCATGTAGGCTATAGGGACTATCCATGTAGCCTATAGGGAAATATCCATGTAGGCTATAGCGAAATATCCATGTAGGCTATAGGGAAATATCTATGTAGGCTATAGGGAAATATCCATGTAGGCTATAGGGAAATATCCATGTAGGCTATAGGGAAATATCCATGTAGGCTATAGGGAAATATCCATGTAGGCTATAGGGAAATATCCATGTAGGCTATAGGGAAATATCCATGTAGGCTATAGGGAAATATCCCTGTTGGTTATAGGGAAATATCCATGTAGGCTATAGGGAAATATCCCTGTTGGCTATAGGGAAATATCTATGTAGGCTATAGGGAAATATCCATGTAGGCTATAGGGAAATATCCTTGTAGGCTATAGGGAAATATCCCTGTTGGCTATAGGGAAATATCCATGTATTACTGTCATGGTATTGTGGTCTTGTATTCTGTGTCGTATGAGAAGAGATCGTTTGCTAACACCATGGGCAAGGATCTTCGTTATTAATCTTAAAATGAGCCTTCATTGTCTGTATTTTGCCTTCATATGTACAAACAACAACATAACTAACATCGGTTTATTGCTTTTAACTTCATTAAACTACACATTAGCAAAATATGATATGAATGTTGCACTGATACGTTTACTTTGAGCAAACTTACGTTTACTTTAAGCAATTCACGTGCAGCGTTCACTACGTACAAGTTTGTGTTGATCAAATTTCACTTCTCGCTAAAGTCATCAACAATTTCCTCGAGCGACGGAACGCCAGATTGACTTAAATTTACTCATATTTCAGTCTCTTTTAGTGAATTACTCTATAATGGACGAATATTACCTATAATTCCCGGTAACAAAGCTATACAAGGAAGCATCAGTGCATTCGAATGACGTGCTTCTCAAAATGTTGCTTGCGTAAAGTTTCTTCAATTTTCATCTCTTTAGATTTTTGCCTGTTTGACTTTTTCATGAACTGGTGATCGAGTTGGAAGTGAATGCTGTTACAATAACTACTGTTAAAGTAAATTTTTGGTGCTGGAAATTATACAAATAACAAACGAATCCACCGAGCTGATATTAAAACCCCTGTTAGATTTTGATGTAATAGTTCAGTGTAAAAAGTGTTTCAATGTTCCTGAACTGTTTGCAAAATAATCCTGGAAAGGAAAAAAGAAACACTTAGAATCTTGAGACGCTATAAACCAAACGGAAAGATAGCTTTAGACTTTCCATTTATAGTAAAACATAAATGGTTTTTAATAATTATCGTTAGATTAAAATATAAAGTTCTTTATTTAAACTAAAATACTTTCTTATCATTCAGTTTTGTGTATTAACGAAGTGATATATTTTCCAATGTGGAATATTTATTATAATGACAAAAAATTTGGAGGAGAAAATTGTTATTTTAGAGTTACATAAGACACGTAAATCTCCAACGTTCATAACTGATACGTGAAAGCTCAACAGAATGTTCATCTGGGAACGGTGAAGCGGTTCAGAGACTGGACAGCTGTAAAATATGCTTGGAAAAGGTCGTCTTCGAACTGCAAAAGCCTTAAAACTGGTAATATTCATCAGATAAAAACTCAGAAGAAACCCAAAAAGATTCATTAGAAATTTAGCAAATGAAAAGATAATAAACTGGTGGAAATAATTATAAGATGTGTGTAAAATTCGTTAATAATTTCATTTTTACACGTATTGACGTTAAAATTTCTACTCGTGTGTAAAACATATATGATATGCCAGTAAATATAAACTTACATTATTTGACCAACTCTCGAAGAAAATACAGCTATATTTTCTTGAAATACTCGGCACGGCATATACTGTAAGTTTGAAAATAGGAAAAAAATTGCAATTCCGCAGTGGCACTAAATTTTTTATATACTGTTTTCTGGATTTGTATACTATTTTCTGTACATCTCGTGACAAAGGTGTACGTGAGCATGAGATGTCAGTTTTAATTTTATACATGGACGAGGCAGTGCAACTTTTGTGATTGTTGATTACCAACATTGGATTATGGGTTCAGTTTCTGTGTATGAGGAAGACACGAGTTGAAGTAACCGTCCACTTTAGAAGCATCCATATTTACCATCCTCGCCAGCAGATCATAATTATTGTAGTAGCTTCATCAATCGTATTGATGTCATAAATAACTCCGAATTGGAGTTTCCTTAGCAATTAGAAGTTTCTGAAACTAAAATAGCGCTTGTAAGTCTGACTACTGTAATCAAAGCTCAGTGTCCTTTTTCCAAAGCTCTGCTGATTTTTCGATCGCTCAAAGAACAAGAAAGAAACTTTTTGCATTGAATCATCGCGTTTTGAAATGAAAATCTTAATAAATTCAAGGCTCATCTAGCGGAGACTGAGAAAATGGTAATGACATAGATCTCAAAGTCCTTCATTGAAGAATTTTTTTCAAGCTTTCGTGTCGTACGATACTTCGTGAATGATACTGAAGTTTGCTTCGAGTTCAGTTCACCATCTTAGCTAAGACATGTCCTGGATGTTTTTGAATTAATGAGTGCAAATCACTGTACGTGTTTTATGTTTCTTAATGAATGAGAAATAACTTCGAACGTTTTAAGTATTCAAACTTTAGCAGTTATTTCATTGCAAGTATTACAAAAAATCGAAAATCGAAACTAAATTTTTTGTGCTGCCAAAGTTCATCGTTCACAATGATGGCTCCAGAGGAAGTGACATCGAAGAGTACCCATAAATAGCACTATATTGTTAATCATGAAATGGATTGCTACGTACTAGCACTGACCGTGATGTACTGCAATGCCCTGATGCTGTACGACGGCGTATTCAGTAGGATGAACACTGATGACACCACCAGTAGTGTCTTCGTGACTCTCAGTTGACTTGGCTGTGATTTGGGCAGCAGCTCGACTGACAGCATTTGCGGCCTCAGTTTCTCTACGTACCGAATGCAACGGATGATCTTGATGTTGAGAATGACGATGACGACCAGCGGTACGAACATGGTGACGACTGTGTCGACGTGGCTCATGACGCTGTGTACTGATTCGTAGTCGTCCCTGAGTGAGCACATCTGTAGCCCCGAGAAAGTTATCACTCCGGCTATGACTGGCACATAAGCGTAGAGGCCAAAAGACACCGCCAAAAGAACCGAAATGACGGCCTTGGCGCGCCCCACCGTGCACGCAGTGGGACGCATCAGAGGGTAACACACAGCGATGAACCGCTCCGTGGTGAACGCAACCACCAACCACACGCTCAGGAAAGTGGTTACGTGGCATACGTAGGTGATACCTTGACACCATCCAGTCCAGTTGTACAGATCTGTTCCTGCAGTCGGCAGCCAAGCTATGAAAAGCCCTACTAAGAAGCCAGTGTCGGACGCACACAGCGCTGACAGGTAGAAAGAGGAGCTCAGACCTCGGAGGGGAGACAGCATCAGTACCCAGATACTGAACACGTTGCCCAGGATGCCCGCAGCGATGATCACAGGCACAGCTATCTGCTGCACGCGGTAGATCATCGTTTCTTCCGGCACCCACGAATGGTTTAAGTGATCACTCGAATTTACCAACGTCATTACAACCCCTGTCTCTGTCTGGCGTGGAATATTAACAGCGATATTAACGAATATTTGCAGTGGTCATGGAGTTCGACTAGGATGAATTAACTTGCTAGCGTCTTTGTGTTCAGAAGCCAGTTTGTTTCCGTATGCTTGTATGATGCAAAAACACTGTTCAAGTTATTAAGTCAGTTTTAGTGCTCTGTTTCGTTGCAGTGAGGGTTTATTGTGATATGAATTTTATTAAACTGTTCACTAGGTTCAATTAGTTTTCTGTAATATACGAGTCATGCAGCTTAGATATTTTCATTTCTGAAGTCAATTAGATACTTCTGAAAAACAGCACAATTTATTACAAAATTCACCTAAATTTTCTGCAAAGCGTTACTGATGTACATATTAAGATTTTATGCAGGGGACTGAAAGTAGAGCAACTCTGACGAACTAATAATTATCACTTTAAATCTACTAGTTTTTCGCTTTGCGTACTTTGCCAAAGTGCTTCTATCAAACTAAGCAAAACCTTTTGCATTAATCTTAAAAGATTGATTTCTTATTTCTGTCCACACAATACAAGTACAGGTCACATCGAAAATGGTATTCAATTGATATTTTAGTAATCCTTTTATGCATTTGAAACTTATCAATTGTTTGCTCGTGTAATAAACGTGTAATCTTTACTAAAATACTAATCTTTAGTGAAATAACTAAAATATTTAGTATAATCCTTACTAAACTACAAATAGCTAGTACACATGCCCTGGAATTTGTCTTGCTGCAATCAAGAGACTCTGGTAATCGTCGTCGATATGATCGAAAAATTAAGCGCTTGATGGAATTTTCATCATTCCATGGACATCGGCTAAGCGAATTTTTTCGTAGGAGGACAGCCTTATTTACTGGAAATTGTGTCGCAAATCCCCATATGGCAAATAAATAGATCATCTTGAATTATGCCTGGTCAGAATTTGAAGAAGCTATGAAATTAACACTTAGACGCTCATTTTCCTGGGAAATATTAAGCGCTGATCATAGGTTCAAGAGCCTAATGAGTAATATTGAGCTTCTGAGTAATATTAAGTCTTTCAAGTAATATTAAGTGCAAATCATAAATAGAAGAGCCTTCTAGTTAATATTGATCATCTGGGTAATATTAGGTCTTCTAAACATATTAAGCACAGATCATAGATACAAAAGCCTCATTGAGAATATCGGGCTTCTGGGTAATATTATGTTTAAGTATATTAAACAAAGACCATATATACAAGAGCCTCCTGTGGCAACAGAATTTTTAAAGACTTTTAGCCTACATGGCTGGCCTTGCTTGAAGATTGATGTTTACACTCCTTCGTGATGGAAGAATATTAGAAAGATTACCTAGAGAAATGATATTGTATTTCATGTCGTGCTTGACCAGGGCATGCATACGTTAAAAGAGAAAAAACAATAAGAAATATTGATAAACTATTGTATTGGGGAAAATTGTATTCGGGAAAAAAATGTTAGGAAGTAAAAATATAAAAATACTGACAATTTTCTGAACTGTTAAGAGATATAATGGAAATTGTTGTTGTTAATTGTTAAAAAATTCAGGCGATTGTTGGAACACTGTGCTTGTTACAAAGGAACATTACAGTCAACATGTGAAAGAAAATTTCCGATACAAAAATATTCACATTGTCAGGTAATGATAACAATGATTTCTGTTTAAGATTGTAACTTTTAAATTTCTAATACATGGAGATATACTAAATTCAGCTTTAACTTTTGCGTCAAATATGATCAGGAATGAAAAACTTTAACTTTAACTTCTTGACAATGACTCTTTGTTTCCTTATCAGATTCTTTGATTCCAATTGAAACTTTTCGATTCTATGCCAGACTCTTGATTGCAACTCAGACTCTTGATTGCAACTCAGACTCTTGATTGCAACTCAGACTCTTGATTGCAACTCAGACTCTTTGATTGCAACTCAGACTCTTTGATTGTAACTCAG
>VCRD01001942.1:50937-107259 GCA_006783055.1 Trinorchestia longiramus
AAACATTAGAAGATGTAATCTGTCATCAGAAATCAATTACAGTGATAAATTAAGATGAAAATAGGGATCTTTATATTTCTAATAAGTTTTATGGTTTCTTTTTCAAGAATCTAATAAGGTTCTTAACAAAAGGGACAAATTAATTTTAGGCGAGAAACGGGGGGATTAATTTGGTCTCTCAGATCAAAATATTCGTCATTTAGATGAAGATATTGATCCTTGTAAAAAAGACATTCCAGGAAAACCTGATCTTTACCTGATCTTCATTCAGACGATGTTCTTCAAGATAAAAATTTAATTTTTGGAAATAAAAGTATTATTGAAACACCATAAAAAGATTGATCTGTCTCTAATTAACTATATTCCAAGTTCAAACGATCGTACTCAAGCCTTGAAATAAGGATTCTTAGGAATAAATCTGTGCTGTTCAAAACTTAAGAGTGATGGTCAAGTTGTAAATTATGATCTTTAAAAGTTCAATTCTGACACGAACACAATTTTAACAGTGATGTTAAAAACTTAAATTTTGATCCAGTTGAGATAGAGATCTTTAAACTTTGAATCTTGCTCTTTGAGATTGAACTGATAACAATGACGGCTTTAGTTGTGATCATTAAATAATAAAGCTCGTCATTTAAATAGAGAGTCTCCAGATTTAATTATTGCTACTCATAACGTGAGTTTTTATTTCCATGAATAAAACGGTAATTTTGCTCATAACCGAAGAACATTATTCATAAATAATTATCTTAACTTACAAATTTTCCCAATTAAAAAATGACACTTTTCATTTTAAAAAAGAAACGTGGAAAACATTTCTTAACAGCATAAAAATTCTTCATGCAACACAGGGTGATCATGCGTCAAAGAAGTGAACATACTCATACGACCATCATAACTTATCAAAAAAAATTACTCTTGTCGAATTTGAACTTTGAAGTTCATTAGTGTAACGCTTCCCATTAAGTTTATTGCAAGTTTTTTAACTTGGTAGGTGATACAACTCTTCGATCTTACTTGCTGCCATATTTTCTTTGAAAATTAGGAATTTTTTCCAAAAAATGGGATAAATTTTGTCCGAAAAGCAGAACAAATTTTATCTAAAAACCAATAAAAAATATTCAGAGAATCAAGAAAATTTTAGTCACTCACGAAGAAGTGTAAATTTAAACAACTAGAGAATAGATCAACGACTTGAAAGTGTAAAAATTATTTGAGATCGCTAAATGCGGTAGAACATCAATGAATTATTGTGCACTAATAAGAGAAAATTACAAATTCCTAAAGGAATTGAAAAAATATTAGTTATAAAATTAATGAAAACAGTGTTACTTGATAAAATGAAAACCTATGACGAAAATAATACTTTCTACAAAGAGGGAAATCGAACAGAGATAATATTACTTGTGGGGGAGGAATCATTAAGTGATTCCATATTACCTGAAATGAGTGACAACAAATAATTCTCATCAAATAAACAATAGTGTTTTTTCCTTTAACATTGAACTATTCACTCAAACTGCATCATCAGATTTAACTGTGACGCTATCTTATACCCTGAACTGCAACCGTGAATGCACTTCATCATTTCGAAATTTAGGTATGGAAGACTCTGTTGTCAGTAAAAATTAGTAACTTTGAAATAACAGTGACTACAATCACCAGCTTGGTCGACTGGTGAGTGAATCTGCTTGCGATCGGGAAGACCCGGGTTCGAATCCCGCTGCCGACATGGTTGACGCGACTAGAAATACGGCATGGGACTTGGGTAAAACAACCGAATAATTATCGAAGTAATTATCCGACCCAATAATGGGCCAGAAGGTTCGTTCCTATAGCCTCATTCTATTCTATTCTATTCTACATGAAAGTTTTCTTATTGTGTGAAAGAGAACTCGACTTCAATAGAAAATGTACTCAAACCTAGTCATTTTTACCATTATCATTTAAATTATTTTTACTTGTAGTGCTTTTTAGAGTATTTCTTCGTTATATTCTCTATTGCTTTGTTATTTTTATGACTTTCATTGATTTTTTTGTGTACACATATACTCTTCAAATCTTAGGTTATGACTTAAACTACGACAAATAACAAAGCGGTTACAGTAACTGCTCTGACTTTAGTATCTAATTTTAGTGATTCAATGTGCGGAGTTACTCGGCGTTCAGTGAAGAATACTTTTATTCAAGAATGCTTTGTGTGAGGTAACATTCTTAGATCTTTACGGCTAATAATTTTCTGTGACTTGAATAGATTTATCGTTTTCATGTTTATTAAATGGAAGCTCAGATTATATTGATTATTTACAAGATGTTGATTATGGCTTCATGAAATTTTACACGGAAAGGAAAATGAACTAACATTCATTAACAATTTTTTCATAAGTTCATCACCGTTTTTAGCCACATGAATAATTAATATCGAAAAGTGCTCGAATTCATTGAAATTTTGATTGAAGGTATTGTTGAAAATTTGAAAAAAATAATATATATAAAGCTTGCACCGACATAATCAATAAATTAAAAATCATTCTCTCTAATGTCCATAGCATGCGTGTTTTCATGGGTAGAAATTCTACCAGAAGTATCACAGAATCCAGCAGCACAGACACGACAGGAGCTCGATCACAAACCTCCTGTCACAGCGCCAGTCTGCCCAACAATGAGGCGCAATACTAGATCGTACCTAATGTTAAGCGCTTTAAACACTGAATTTCCAGACATCTCTGGCTTTCTTATAAGATTTTTCTTAAACATGTTTTGTGTTATTCCCCGAGACGTATAATTTGAGTCTTTGAAAGGCTGATGCTGCAGAGATATTATGAAAGAAATTCAAGTTAGGATTGAGCAGCACTCGCACCACACCCAGCTTATTCACAGCCGAGCTTCACTATGTGCTGCCGCTCACTCTTTTTCAAAAACAAAATTGAAAACACTTCAGTACGAGGAATTATGACAAGCGAAAGCACAAGCCCGTTTTTTCTTCTTCGAATAAATTGTATTGCCGGTACAAAAATAATTGTTAATAAGTATAAAATGAAATACTTGTTCAGTATAGCAAGTGTGCAATTGGTGTCATTGTTTTAATTAGTGCAATTATTGTTAATACTGTGACATCCTACTAATGGGATTACTGATATTTAAAAATTACTCTCAGTAATTTAGTCTTAACATTTTTTAATCTTAATGTTATCATTATTCTAATTATTGTTGTCTTAAAGTATTACTTTGTTTAGGATGCTATTACAGTTACAATAATCCTAATCACTTTCATGCACGTTAGTATCATAACTCGTAAAATTATTGTTGTCTTGAAGAATTTCATTTTTTCATGGTGTTTAACATGAAGGAGCAGCGAGCAAAAATTGTGAAACATTATATTATAGAATATACTTTCAATAGGATGAATTCATTATCACTATGCAAAGAAATTACAGACTCATTTTTAATGCTAAAAACCCTAACAAAAATTGTTAAAAGCAATGGGCACGAAATTCAGTGAGACGGGCTCAACACCGATTAATTTCCGTAGCGGAAATTTTTCTGCACCGATTAATTTCTGTACCGGAAATTTTTGTGCACTGATTAATTTCTGTATCGGAAATTTTTCTGCACCGTTATGGTGACGTTTTTCGGCCGCCCTGAGCTAGTGATATATGAAGGTTCAGATTCACGTTAGACGTGGGACATTTTGGAGGAATAAAGAAAGCCATAGAAAGAAATCAAGAACAAAACTCCACAGATGCTACGTAAAGTAACGAACAGCACCATTAAAAGAACACGTGTTTGTTTAAACAACAGCAGAGGTCACCTAAACGGTATATTCCATTCTTCTTACCTAACTTAAACTTGAACCTATATTTTATTATTTTTAATCTTTCAAATAAGTTTACCTCATATATATTTTTTGTTATTTCTATTTTAGAAGGGTACTTTTTTGCACCATGGTGTGTTAGGTTTGTCCTAAATTTTACGTTCATGGTATCAATATCCATGTCCATAAACCAAACAATTTATTCCATTTTACTGTGTGTTTTCGTAAGCCAGTCAGCAAAGAGCTAGTCCAGATTATATGCTGCTATTTTCAGGTGAAGTTCAGTGGCAGATAATGATCACAGTCGTAAATCAGTTAGAAGTAATTAAAAGTATGTGGATATATTGGTGTTCAGTATCATCCGTAATGACAGTTCAGGGATGTAATATTTCCCCCATGTTCTTCTTAAGACTGCTGCACACCTAGAAACTGTCCAATTACGCCTCCGCTATGTGCACGCAGGCAACGACTGACTCTAAGGGTGGAAACTAGAATAGCCGAACTCTACGGTGTTTACTACAAAGATTTAAGTATCTCCTGCTCGCGCAAACTAAGGGTAAATAATGTGGGTCAATAACAAGGAATCATAGGACAGGTATTTTTCAAGAAGTGTTGCTTCAAAAATATTCAGTCATGATGATCAAAATACGAGAAAAACTGCAAGAAAGGTAAAACTTTTTTTCGTGATCAATTGGAGATGATCGCACAACTCAGTTTTGTGTAAATTGGGTTACTCGAAAATTATTTGACGTTTTTTTAAATAAAGATATCTAAGATTTTTAAAATAAAAAAATTGAGATTGCGTTCTTGAAAACAGTAGATGTAAAGTTTCTATTAACATTTAATGTCGTGTTCTTCCAAATATTGAAGTCACGTTTCTAATAACATTCAATGTTGCGTGCTTGAAATATTGAAGGCCTGTTTCTCTATATCTTCAAAGTAAAATTTCTCAAAACGTTCAGTGTTCAGAATTTAAACTTGCAAAATATTCAAGACAGAGTTTTAAAAATTTATTTGCAGGGCCCTGCACAGTCCCCAAATAATATTTTAGAATTGCTCCTGTAGGTGCAGTCATGTATCTAGAAGCACATAACTTTAAAAAAACGCACCTGCTTTTAATGAAGAAAAGATCTCGTATTTTTTGGAAATACTTCGAAACATAAGTTGTTAAACTTGCATAGTCGAACAGACGCACAACTCGATGGCAATGTTAGTCAACACCAGAAGACTTTTATCATTCATTCATACTCTACACCTGTCAAAGAAATGAACTCTCACGTGCATCATAATAGATGGCTTCTTTAGATCCGTTTAAAATATCACTGCTGAGACTACACCCTGGAAAACCTGCAATATGCCTCCAATTATTGCGCCTAGATCATGAAGTAGATTAGCGTCTGCCGTCACAATGTGACGTCACAACACTCGTTTAGGCATCTTAAACTACTTTCTGAATTAGAACACAGCATGTGGAGTATGAACTTGGAACGCAGTATGTCGTGTATGAATTGGAACACGGTATGACGCGTACAAATTCTCATATTACACTTAGACGCAGTATAGCTTAGGCATATTAAAGTTATAAATAGGTAGAGATATCGCTGGCAGGAGTTTTATTTATTTTTCTAAAGTAAAAATTCTTCGACAAGCATTGAAGCATATCTATTTTAATTTCAGCAATGCAAGACAGTATAAATTTTTTATGAATTCAAGTGTAACACAATTGCTCGAAAAAGTTTCAAATTTACAGTCTGTTTTGACGTGTGAAGTATTTTTCTCAAAACTTATATAATCATCTCAGTGTTTTTAATACGAGTTCATGTATCTATGGATGTTATCTTGGGGTAGTGAAAACCTTCTGGAGGTAGGAAAGGTTCTCAAGCGTGTTACAGCAACCTCTTTTCTACCGTAACTTCATTTTGGCGATGGACAGAAACGATAGATGGTGAGGCTTGATGAAATGCAGCGGGCACATGAAGGTCGACCGTTTCTGACCTGTTGTTTGAATACTGCATTGAAAAAAAGAGGCTTAGAATTTTGTAAACCAGTTGTGTTTTTGCTGATAGACGCCGTCACAGCATAAAGTTAATGCAAAACAAATATACTCTACGGTAATTGCTCTGTAGATTTAAGTACCCCAGTTTCAGTATATATGTTCACTAATGTTGCATAAATGCTCCTTATGTTCTATTTATTCATGACACAAATTGTCTCATATATTTTTTCTTTGGCTTTCTGATTTGTAATTATTGACAGTCGAACAAAACGGTTCTTAAGAAGCATAATACACATAGAATATGACAAGAGGAACGAACCGTTTGGTTTATTCGTGGCCTGCATCCCAAGTCCTATGTCGTGCTACCCAAGTCCCATGCCGTGCTACCCAAGTCCCATGCTGTGCTACCCAAGTCCCATGCCGTGCTACCCAAGTCCCATGCCGTGCTACCCAAGTCCCATGTTGTGCTACCCAAGTCCCATGCCGTGCTACCCAAGTCCCATGCCGAGCTTCCCAAGTCCCAAGCCGTGCTACCCGTCTCACGGCATAAATGGTTATTCATGGTTAAAATAATTAAATCGAGTGATGAAAGACGGAAAATTTTTTATACCTCAGACCGTGAGTATGTGAAATTACAAAATAAGAAAACACTTGTATTAAGTATTTCAAAAAATACCAGTAAAAAGGTCCGATTACTAATTCCCAGTAATATGTTAGATATTTGAAAGAAACCATAAACTGTAAGCTGAAGATACCCAAATGTGTTCTTGTGTTCCCATTTCTGTTAATTTTACTTCTTTAAATTTTCCTGTAGATTAATACAATACTTGGCGAGCCTCGTAAGAATCCTCAGTTCAAAATCATAATCACCCTCTTCTCAGTTTTTAATGTCACATTACACTTCGGACTATATTAAAGCGTCTCTATCGGCTGTATTTGTTGTGCTTTTCTCTCTCCTAATAACTGGCTTCTAGTTTATTTGCATGGCAAATTTTATGAAGAAAGCAATTATTTGAATAGGTTAAAACGTCGGCTCAATCGAAAGCTGCTTCGCCTCTAACATTCAAAATTTGATGTTAAAAATTAAAACTAGATGAGGCTCAAATATCTTCTTTCAGCCTGTGATCTAAACTGGTGAATATATCTGAAGTTGATCTTAAAATTACGATCAAAACTTGTCTGTTCATCTGGCAAGCTCTCGCTCGCATCCAGCAGCAGCAGGCAAAAGATGTTTTCAATCTTTGATAATTGATGAAAGTCTTATGGGTCGTTAATAAACACCTGGAATCAAACGAAAGTGATTTATATTCCATCCATGGAGCTGGTAAATCCATAAGATTCTTCTCATTCCCATAGAATAGAGTGCCTAATGAGAAGGAACCTTTATATTTAACGTATCAATGTTGATCTTCATAAAGGTGGTTCTACATATACATATTTACCTACTGTCAAATGAATTATGGCTAAGAAAAAACATAAAGTCAGTATAACCTTATTTGTTCAGATGTATTTTAATGTTTTCAGGAATACATGAACGATTTCAAGGTTCTTCGTACATTTTGTTCATTTCTGAAAGGAGCAAAACTACAAAGCATTAGTGAAGTCAATGCCAACATTAGGTAAAATAATAACAGCATCAGTGAAGGTGATGGAGACGTCAGGCAAGCCAATACCAGAATCAGGCAAGCCAATACCAGCATCAGGCAAGCCAATACCAGCATCAGGCAAGACAATACCAGAATCAGGCAAGCCAATACCAGCATCAGGCAAGCCAATACCAGCATCAGGCAAGCCAATACCAGCATCAGGCAAGCCAATGCCAGCATCAGGCAAGCCAATACCAGCATCAGGCTAGACAATACCAGGATCAGGCAAGACAATACCAGCATCAGGCAAGACAATGCCATAATCAATTAAGGCAATGAAAGCAATAGCTAGAGCAATAATAACATTAGAAAAGGTAATAAAAATATCAGGCAATTACAGGTTACTACATTTGACAACGGTATGGCAACGGTGTGCAATGTTTAATTTACGTGATTTTAGTGATTGAACATAAAATTAATTGGCGCTCTTGTGAACTACATAGCGATGTCAGCAGCGCTGACACTGTGATCGTACCAATTAATTACTGTAAAAAAGACACTGTGGAACTAGAAATAATTTTTTCACCACTAATTTATTGCAAATAAATCCAAACATAGAAACTTTCAACGCTGTCATGGAACCGAGTACTTAATATTACTTATTTTATTTTTACGCACGTGAATACGTCACCTTGAATTAGGAAAAGCCTTTTTCACTTCTATCGCAAGTACTTCGTACATAAGTAGAGAAATAGGTATTATCAATTATGAACCGATAAACCATATTCAATGAATGTTAGTATATTGATTTTTAATTACAAAAACAATAAATAGTAAAATAGTTTAATTTGCAGGGTGTGATCCTTTTTAATATTATTGTTATATATTTATTTTTTGTAGGTAGAAATCTATTTACTTACATTTATTGAATATAGTTTATAGGTTTCATAATTAGAAAAAAATTGGAACTATCACAAAAAACATGAAAATTTATCCCATAAACGAAGCATATGTATCTAGGATGGAGTGTAGTATACTTATAAGTATACTTCTAAGTATAAGTATACTTATATATACTTGTGCAATATGAAAATCAGGCTAATATTTATTCGTAATTGTAATTTAGGAATAAAACTCTTACGTTCAAATTCGTACATTGCAATCATTCTTTCAATGTCCAAAGTATTTTCATCACAATTCATAGTATGATCTTTAATTTGTTTAAATTTTTGCCTTCAGTTGTAGACCCTTCTGTTTAAATATTCATCTGGTGGCTGTTCTTACGGTTCATTGCATGTATTATTAATAAAATAACATGAGCGTAAATATGCAACTATTTCATCAGAACTACACTGTAGGATAACCTCTCGACGTATCCAGGGAAATTAAAATCTTGACTGGAAAATCAGTTTCCTCTAATTTTGCTGAGTCTCTCATGAGGGTGCAATGGGACAGATGGTGTTTCAGCAACTATTTTTTCATCAATTCATTCTAATTTAATTAAAAATAAACGGAACAACAGGGCATTGAATGACAGGCAGCTTCAGAATTTATTGGCATGATCATTTTTCTTGACAGGTCGAAGAAGGTCCTTGTCAATGGGAGAAATTGCATCAGTCAATTAATTTTGGCTTAAGTTCAAATGATTTTCTGATTTTGTTCCGTGGGTGTGCATCTGTGGAAATTAGGATTCCATTTGCTGGTTTTCTAATGGATCAGACACTTTATCACTAGTTGTCTACTGATATACCCTATATATGTGTGACCATAACATTGTGTGTTCATGAAACTGTATGTGACCATGAGCATAGATAAAAGATACTTATCTCTGGTGCTGCGAACGGCTTGGAAGGTTTTCCTGCTGTACGCAATGAGTAATAACATACATTAATGAAGTTGCCTGTATCTTCATTGTTTAGTGAGTATATTTCGTCAGGTTGCAGACAGTTGGCGCATACGTTTGGTTTTCTTCAAAAGCAGCTGATGCAGAAAGAAAAAAAGGCTAAAAATTGAACTCTCACACTATTGTACTTTTCAAAAGTACAAGAAATAAAGATAAAAACTTAGTTTCTCGCATGTTTACCTGGATATTAAGACATTCATTACGGTATGACTCACCGATGAGTCACTCAGGTTAGGTTCTGTAATTTTTTCAAAACTTTCTAGTGACTGTACTCGTATGTACAAAGTGAAGATTTGCACCGGCTAGGCAACCGCAAAGAATGTGTTAATGTGCTGGAATGTTTTCCCGACTGTTCCTGCGATTTTAACTGGAAAGAGGTTTAGAGTCTGGATGTCTTGAAGTTTCTTATTATTTGTTTGGGCAATTAATTTTGGTTCGCACGTCATCGTCTCTTTCGCGAAATTCTTTTCACGGTAACATTGTTAAAGCCGTTGAGATATTGCTAGGGTTCGATGAGTTGTCCTAGCAGTCTTTTTGTTCTATGGGGATGAGCTCAAGCTGCTAAAAATTTTTTTTGTGTTTAACACGTTGACTCCGAAGTGGTACGTATGCGGACCACTTAGGTTAGGTTCTGTAATTTTTTCAGATCCTTCTAGTGACTATGCGTACAAAGTGCAGTTTTACACCAATCAGGCAATCGGAGGCAACGTGTTAAGATTGTACTGTTCAAGAATCATTGCCGATATTTTACGCTACATTTTTCCAGTTTTATTAAAATCTCTTAATTAATAGGGTGGGACACTAGATTCCTACTGTATATTTCAGATGTGGCCGGACTTGTGCTTTATAGAGCAGTCGTGTCATGTTCTTTAACTTCTATTTAAAGTTTTTTTTGCAATAAAACCAAAGATCCTGTTCGCATTTCTGACACTTTTTCCTGCATCGCTGTCATGGTTGAAATTTTTAGTGAAAGTGATGCCACGACCTCCTTGTTGCTGTACTGCTTTTGTACTGTGTTTGGTTAACCCTTTAGCGACGAAAAGGGCCATACGGTCCTCTTTTACGGTCTTTGGGAGAATTGTTCTAATAATTAAACAATGAGCAATATGAGGTTGCTACTACGTTTAAACGCGGCGGCATGTTACAGCGTCGTTCTTTTGGCTGCCTGGCTCTCAGCGTGCTTCATTGCATCAGTGTACAGACGGTCTTTGTGAGCTTAGACGTACAAACTAGAGAAAGAAATTCGTCGCCAAAGGGTTAATGGAAGGAAACACTGAAACGTTAAGATTTCAATTTATGTGTTTTACATGCAACACAGTTTCGTGCGTCATGGGGATGAGTTAGGTAGCAATCTGATAAATCATGAAGGATACACTAATGATGGAAAATTGCTGCACGTGTCTTGAAGAGTAATAATTAGTTGCTTTTTTTCCTCAGAATCACAATGAGGACAATCCCCCTGTTTATTATCGTTATTATTTTCCTTGTTATCTCCCTGGAGGAATAGTTCATGTTATTAGGCATAGTAAGCCGCATTTTTTGTAACTCGAGAGAGTTCCAATGTCAAAATTGCTTGGAAAAAGTGTACTGCATGCACTTGAAATTCAGCCACGTACCTCAAATTACACGCATCTACACACCTAGAAAGTAATGCTAGATTAATGATCACTCGTTACATAGGAGAAGTTTTCTTTTCTATTCTTGATAATGCTTATCAGTGAGAAAAAGTGAACGCAGGCAAAATCGAAGAATTCTTGTTGCATTTATTATTCTTCAGCCACGTGTCTATGTTGCGGGATTACAGTGTCTAGAAAACTGAATTTTTATATTATTGTTAATAATGATACAGGTATTATTGTAGTAATTATGATAAGTATTGTTGTTATAGTTATCATGATTATAATACCAATACTGATAACGACTTGACAATAAAGATTACAATCGATGTAACTCTGATAACATAAATTAAAATAACAATAATATCTACCTTTATGATTGTCAACAATATTATTTCGTGTAAAAAATAATTAGTTCTTAAACTTTTACAGTCTTAAGATATTTAAGTTTCAAAATCCTAAGCAACTTCTAAGCAATACTTTTGAGTTGCAGTTACATTCATGAACCTAGAACTGACACATCGCAAGTGTTCACACGCTCATATCATCCACGGAAAATTATTTAATGTTTCATTTTCGCTCGTGCGATAACATTAGAAAATCACCACCAATATGCCGTAATATGGTTTCCGTTACGTTCTACATCACGACGTTATACACGACGATGTTCTATGTACAAGACTGCGTTCTACATCACGACGTTATACACGACGATGTTCTATGTACAAGACTGCGTTCTACATCACGACGTTATACACGACGATATTTTATATCACGACTTGTAACGCACGCAATTCTGAAATAGCAACCATCTCTGAGCTACAGGACTGTCCATCTCTGAGCTACAGGACTGTCCATCTCTGAGCTACAGGACTTGGGAGGGAGAATGTGACCACAACAATTACATAGTGTTGCTGTGTGAGGTTAGGTGCTGCCTTCGCCTAGGTAACAGGTAAAATGAAGTTCTTAATTTTCAGTGGATATCATCTATTCAGCCCAGAAATTAACATAGGTTTCATCCTTCAGAGAGTGCTCCTTGTAAAAATAAAGCCACTTCTCATTACGCAATGCAAGCACTAACTGCATAAATCTTTTTTAGAAGTAGAACGCTTTACCTTTTGGCAACGGAAAATTGGAACGCTTTATTCTTACGATGTGAGTTTTGCACTTCACGTGGATGAGAATAAGGGAACTATTGGAGCGTCTGTCAGCTGCTGTGCAAGTGACGTCAGCTGCTGTGCAAGTGACGTCAGCTGCTGTGCAAGTGACGTCAGCTGCTGTGCAAGTGACGTCAGCTGCTGTGCAAGTGACGTCAGCTGTTTTACGAGTGACGTTCACGCAACAACACGTTGTCAGCAGTCACACGTGACACGCTAAGCCCAACAAACACGACACGCTGATCACACGGGACACGCTAAGCCCAACAAACACGACACGCTGATCACACGGGACACGCTAAGCCCAACAAACACGACACGCTGATCACACGGGACACGCTAAGCCCAACAAACACGACACGCTGATCACACTCACGAGGTATCTTGATAATTTGATAAACATAATCAGAAGAAAACTTCCCGCGGCTGAACACCAAGTAGATCACACACTCTTACAGCTGCTGATAGCGTCGTCGCTCTCGAAGTTGAGGTCCTTGATATTACTTTTCTTTTTTATTTATCACGTGTCTTAAGAATTCTAGAAACTGTGGCATGTTCGTCGTGGACGTGTGCTAAACATTGTGTAGTTCAACGATAAAAAAACGCCTGCCTAATACTACAGGGTAGGCATAATTCCTGTTACATGTTTTCAAATAAATTTTAATTATTATGGTTTTACATAATGACCCAATGTCATTTCATAAAATTAGTTATCAAGAGGAGGCCTGTCTCTACTCCTTGCCAGAGTATCAAAGTTCTAAAGTCCAAATTTAATAAATGCTGGGGGAAAATACCCTTAGCAGTAGTTCGTGCTGCCATTAAAGACTTTCTTAAAAGACATCACAAAGTAGTGAGAAGAAAAGGGAAGCATTTTTAATATTTTGTTGTTGTCAGAAATTAGTATATTACTTACTATTTTTTAAGGTCAGATTTTGAAATAAATATCTTTTAAAAACGAAAATGTTTTTGTTTTGTAACAGTATTTATGTCTCACTCTGAATGTATTTAAATGCCTTAAGCTTGAAACAACGTTCGCAATAATTTTACATGAAATCGTTGATAGTTTTCTAAGTAACGTCTGCATTGGTGGGTGCATTTGAAGTGATGTCTGCAGATTACAAGCTCGTATTATTAGCTGCAACTGCCAGGACACAAAGCCAAACAGTTCCATGAACTTTGCATTCGAAGTGTTTCAGAAAAACGACTTTATCTACCTCGAAATTAAAGGCTGACTTTGATTTATTGCGTATATTGCATACCAGTAAAATGTTGGACGCTGTAGATCATTACATTGCTGACGTTATCACTGATATTTGTGTGTATTTGTAGATAAAGAAGATGGAATATTCCAAGATATTCCCAGACGTATTTGACAAAGGGAAATAATAGAGCCAAATGAATTTTCTAAAGTTTTTGTACATTGAATGAGTAAAAATTTTCAATTATAGTTTCAAGGCGTGGACTAGTAATTACATATTCAATTACAAACACACTCTCTATTTACAAAATAAACATTAGTATTTCTAATTAATGGTAAAGAAGGATAGTTCACACAATTCAAACATTTGAAATTTGAAACATTGTTCACATTTGAAAACTAACTTTTAGATAACCCTATGAACTTAAAAACATTACGTGTCCTCATTTTTACATTATAGTGCGAAATATTCGCTACGTATCATCTTATAATTATTTATAATCATAATCGAAGTTTAAACTTGAAAAGGAACTTGTAGGAAAAAGAAACCTAGGAACATGACCCTCAACTCTAACCAAAAAGAATGGAGAATACGCGCAGGCCCATCATTTTTTGCATTGGTTTCTATGGGCCTCTTTGTTTAGTTACAAACCTTCAATTTGTGGGAGGTCTGGTGCAAAAGAGAAGCACGTTACCATAGTGCAGCATGGGTAAACCAGCCAGGCTTGCAGGCCGTACTAGTTAGGTTAAAAAGCAGGGTTCATATCCAAATCAGCTTCTGAATAGGATACTTATCCTATTCAGAAGCTGATTACATGAATAACTCCACTCCGTCTCTGGTAAATGACGTGAATACCGAGGAAAAGTGCTATATTAATATTCTAACCAAAATAGATCATGTTGAAATCAAGAAACAGTTGTTTAAATTTAATTGCTGGTGAAAATCGTGTGACGAAAAAGTGACATCATGTGAACATTTTTCATAATAAAAAGATATTAAAGATTCTTATTTCATTCCACTCAATACTGTTCAGCTGAAAATTTAAAAACAATACTGCACCAATACTCTAGAGCTGGAAAAGAATTAACACACACATAATTTTCCCAATTTTCCTCTTGCCAATATTAGGGTTTCATATTCCTGTACTGTGATAACACAGATAAAAGTAAAATTAATTAAGATGATGAAAACAATAATTATAGTAATATTAAGAATTACCATCGTCAATATTATTCTTCGTTATCCAGATAACGGGGACAACATAAGGCTGAAGCAGTAAGTGAGTAATTACAATGTGAGCAAATGAGGGAGACCATATGCAGGACCCAGCACTCATTGCTTCATTACCTGACTTGTTGTGTGGAGCATGAACTCAACATTACACACCTGTGCTGTACAAGACGTGTGAGAAGACATAGAGTTCTGCAGATAGCTTCATTTCCAGAGAATTTCTTTACTGGAAGACTATGTGGAAGCAAGATACATAACTTCAATGCCAGGTGCTGAAAGGAATCAACTTTAGAGGTAGGCGGTCTATGATTATTATTTAGTGGGAGTTGCAGAGGAGAAATAATTTCATGCTTTAGATAAGGATTGTTCAAACGGCTGTCTTTTGAGAAAGATAATTTTTGGGGCAATCGTGAGAGAAAATTTAGTGGGAGTTGGTGCAGCAGGATAGCATTAGTGGCACAGGCTGTAGCAGCATAAATTTAGTGGGAGCCGGTGCAGCAGGATAACATTAGTGGCACAGACTATAGCAGCATAAATTTAGTGGCAGTTGGCACAGCAGGATAACATTAGTGGCACAGGCTGTAGTAGTATAAATTTAGTGGGAGTTGGTGCAGCAGGATAACATTAGTGGCACAGGCTGTTGCAGCATAAATTTAGTGGGAGTTGGTGCAGCAAGACAAGTTTAGCAGCAATTGTTGTGGCATGATACCTCTAGTAGCATTAGCTGTAGGAGGATAATTTTAGTTGGAGTCATTGAAGCAGGCACTCAGTATAACAATAACTTTAGTGGCGGCCAGTATAACTGCATACAGTGTAACCCACAAATATTTAATAGAAAAATGTATAGGAACATGTATAATAAATACGTGAACAAAAGTTTACAAAACATGACTTTTTTCTCGATATTATGTATGAAAATTATTGTAGGATTATTCCAAAATATTCTAATACATTCTACTATTTGGCAAACGAACTTTCGTCATCATTCATCTCCAATAACAAAAAGGTACAGCAGCTTTCGTTCTGAAAGGTCATAAGCATGGGTATGAATAAGGACATCAGCCAAGGCCTTCGCGAACGCATTGTGGAGCTCCATAATGAAGATTTGGGATATCGGAAGATAAGTGCAAAAGTGTGTGTTCCTATAGCCTCGGTTGGAACCATAATATGTAAGTGGAAATGCCGGAATACGACTCAGCAAACCTCAAACTGGCCGTCCAAGGAAGATTAACGACCGTGCTGCTCGAAAATTGGTCCGAACAGCAGCGTAGAGGCCTCAAACTACTCGTGAAGAATTGAAGGATGATCTCAAGGCATCTGGGATCGAAGCTAGCAAACACACGATCATTAGGGCACTACACCGTGAAGGTCTTCGCTCCTGCACCCTTCGTAGGACACCTCTTTTCTAGAAACGTCATGTCAAGGCTAAGCTGAAGTATGCCAACGACCATTTGAACAAACCAGCATCGTTTTTGGAACTCAGTACTGCGGTCAGTTGAAATCAAAATCGAACTATTTGGGAGAAACAGCACAAACCATGTTTGGAAGCAACAAAACGAAGAGTATATACCAAAGTGCACCATACCCACTGTTAAGTTTGGAGGTGGCTCAATCATGGTGTGGGGATGTTTCAGCTTATCAGGAGTAGGTAAACTTCACATCATTGAAGAAACCATGAATGGCAGGAAATATCGTGACATATTGGAAGAGCAACTCCTACCTTCAGCTCATTTGTTAAAATTGAAATGTGGAAGGAAATTCCAACAAGACAGCGATCCAAAGTATACTGCAAACGAAACCAAGGAATGATTGAGGATGAAGAAGATAAACATTTAAGAATGGCCAAGTCAATCCCCGGACATGAATCCGATCGAAAATTTGTAGAGGGAATTAAAATTGATGATTCTGAAGAGAGGTCCCAATAACATCACTGAACTCAAAGAAATTTGCATTGAAGAATGGAATAATATTACGCCTGAAACTTGTAAAAGGCTGGTAGTGAACCACTATAAACGTCTCGAAGTCATAATTATAAGGGCTATGCAACGAAGTATTAATGTATGTATATCTTGAAATGTGTTGTTAACTTTTATTCACGTATTCATTACACATGTTGCTGTATATTTTTTATTAAATATTTGTATGTTTTAGGTATATTATTAACCTTTTTATTCTATTTATACTATTGTTTATCCAGTCCAATTTTCGTAATTGTATGTGGTCTATAAATGTGCAATCTGGCGATTTAATCAACCTGTTGTATTATTTTGCCCCACACTATAAGTTTAGTAGCAGTTACTGTAACAGGCAGCCAGTATAGCAATTTAATTTTAGTGATAGCCGATTTAGCAGCATAAGTTTAGTGGCAATCAGTTCAGCAGAATAAGTTTAGTGCCAGTCAGTGTCGCAGTATAAGTTTAGTGGCAGCCAGTATAGCAGGATAAGTTTAGTGGCAGCGAGTATATAAGCAAAAGTTTAGTGGCAGCCAGTATCGCAGCATAAGTTTAGTGGCAGCCAATCTAGCAGCAAAGTTTAGTGGCTGCCAGTCTAGCAGCATAAGTTTAGTGGCTGCCAGTCTAGCAGCATAAGTTTAGTGGCTGCCAGTCTAGCAGCATAAGTTTAGTGGTAGCCAGTTTAGTGGCAGCCAGTAAAGTAGCATAAGTTTAGTGGCACATCACACACGCCAGACCAGGTCTTGCTTCACTGCTCGTTGTACTTCTCGATGTTGCGGCGTCGTTCGTTGTAGCCGCGGTACAGCAGGATCAGGAAAATAAATGTGAACAGCTGCAATAGAACAAAATTATAAGAATTAATCTTCACTATCATAATGCCAAATATAAGGATTTTCGTTGGCCAATTTCTTGTTGTTGTATATTGGGATGGTCATCTTTTTGGGACCCAGACACTAAACATCACTACTCAAAATAGTTACAATAAATATCATAATTATTTTCAAATATAATTCAAGGCATATGCCTCACAGTTGGACTCACACGCGGGAAACTATGCTAGAAAGCTCATCTCAAGTATCTACATATGCAATTTTTGATTATTACAACTTAACTTGCATATGGAAGTAAATTGAGTCAGGTATTCTCGTAGAAATACATACATATTAATAAATGAGGCGGTAAATGAGTGCTTACAACGAATACTTAGATTAAAGTAACGTTTTGACCAAAGTTGATCACAGCACAAACTTGCAAAAGCCCGTAAAAAAGCCCAAAAGGAATTAACAAAGCACAACAAGGAGAAGCACGTAATAGTAATGAAGAATTAACGAAGCACGCCAGAGAGAAACCCGTAACGATAGTGAGAAATTAGCAGAACTCAACCGAATGAAGCCCTTGGTGATGATGAGAAATAAGCAGAACGCACAGTAAAAATAAAAACAATAATTATAATCTTGCACCACCGTGTAGAACAATTTTCTAGGACTGTCAGCCTAAGAAAAAAATATTTTTAATTAATAAAGAATTTAATTTGAGGGGTGTGTTCATCTAAGTATATAAGACTTAATATGTGGTCAGTATCTACGATCGTGTCCACAACAAGTTGCAATGGGATATCTTGCACCAGCAGAATATCCTTCCTAGGATATCAGGAAAGGATATCTTGTACCAGCAGAATATCCTTCCTAGGGCATCAGGAAAGGATATCTTGCACCAGCAGAATATCCTTCCTAGGATAACAGGAAAGGATATCTTGCACCAGCAGAATGTCCTTCCTAGGGCATCAGGAAAGAATATCTTGTACCAACAGAATATCCTTACGAGGACATCAGGAAATGATATCTTGCGCCAGGAAAATCATTCTGTAAGTGACACGGAAGGATATCCTGAGCGTGGAGGTTGTTACTCCAAATAGGTTGGGAAATGTGTCTTCGTGTTGGAAAATGACATTTCTTGATGGGAAGAAAATGGAGCATTCAACCGAAATGACGGTGATGTCGGAGATGTTTGTTGAAAATTTTATAGAGTGGTGGGGTGGGTGAAATCATGGTCTTGGAGTTGAGAATTTTTTCTCAATCAGACGTACACTGAAATTTTAAAACTGTAAAATTATATTTGGTGAATGAAGTTTCAAAATTTTTTCAAGATTTGTAAATATTTCAAATAACGAAAAAGATTCAAAAAATAAAACGGATGTGTCAGATGACTCAAAACATTTACAAAAGCCCAGCCAAGACAGCTTAGAAAACTACTCCAACAAGTTGATTTTTTAATTTTAATGAACCTTTTTTTAGTGTGTTGTTCGGTGTTTGCAGCAGGTTTTTGAATTTGAACTGGGGTTGTACTTCTCAAATTCTGATTCTGAACCGTCCGTCGAGACGAGCGCTTTTGAGATGGACGTCGGATATCCCGGTTTAGAATCGTTGTTTGTGTACTTTGCTTTTTTTGAGAAGTACAGCTTAAATTTTGGTTCAGAACCTGTCGTGTGATAAGCCGTTCTCGGGATGAACGCTTCGTGTTCTGGTTTAGAACTACATTTTGTTTATTGGACGGGCGTTGTAAATTCTGGTTTACAACCGGTCGTTTCATTATACGTCTTCCAGGGTGACACCGAAGGTACCGGTTTTGAAGCATTACTGTAACGCAATAGGGAACCACTAGCATCTGGAAAAGATAGGATGGAAGAACTTCCAGGAAAAGCCCAATCTTTGTAAGAAAAATCCTTCGATATTGGTCTCTGAAACACCATAAAACGAGTGAATAATAAAAACGAGCGCTAATGAAAAAGCGAGTGATCATTGTTGAAAACGTTCGATTGTTTAGCTTTGGAATCAATCTTAAACCAAATGAATGAATATTAATAGTTTTCATAGTATTGTGAACTTACATAAAAATATTAAATACAAACCAAAGTCAAACCTCCCTGACAAACTCCAGGCATTTCCATACCTGACTAATAAGTAAAATCGAAAAAAATTCAAAATAGCATTGTTGATAATCGATTAATCACCTTAGAAAATGAGCGTCGATAAGCTCTCCCGTGTGCATATTTTTCGATGCTTCAGTCATGCTAATTATATAAATCAATTTATATTATCGATGAAGCATTCATAAAAATTTAAATATCTACCCAAATTTGCATTATTTTCCGTAGTAAGTAAAAGTTCACTCGACTGTGATTCTTGTGTATCGGAAAAGTTTATCGAAACTAAAAAATCATGACGAGTTCATTCACAAAACGAGAACAGAACACATTCCATACATGTTGCTTCCATAATCCGATGATATCCGCAGCAATCAAGTGGCTCTGGCAATGAACACAGGAAGCCTTTGAAAAACATGCAATTTCGCAGACCACACGTTGTACAATCGGCATTACAACATGTCTGGTGTTGGTACTGACTAACCTGGAGGAAGCAGACGATGAGGGTGATGCCGCTACTGAGCCCCGTATACAGTTCCAAGTATCTGGACACTGTCTCTCCGCAGCTGTTCGAAAACTGATTACCTGTGATCTGTTCGGCAACACATGACAAAACTGGTTACCGGTATCTCTTGAGAAATAACTGGGATTACTGGTTATTGGTATCTCTTGAGAAATAACTTGGATAACTGGTTATTGGTCTCTTGAGAAATAACTTGGTATTTGGTATCTCTTGAGAAATAACTTGGATAACTAGTTATTGGTATCTGTTGAGAAAACATTTAGGAAACTGGGTCCCAGTGATTTGTTAGGCAACGTATTTGAAAACTGGTTGGCCGTATTCTGTTGAGCAACACAGAGTCTGAGTTTATTCATGTGCAAGAAGAAGCATGAAATTTATTGGAGCATAATTCACGTATAAGAAACCCGTGGGAATGTGAAAGGTAAAAAATACTCTTAAGAGTCGTTGCAGTCACCGGAAAATGCCTTCTTCATTTACACTTAATTATCTAATTTTAACTAACTACAACTCTGCTCGAAAATTCACTTCAAGAAATCGTAAGTGAAGAAACGTACTTGATCTCTGCAGGTGTTGGGGACTGGCAGGTGAATGTCTGAGTAATCAGAGGCGCTCACAGCCCCACAGCACTCGAACTGAAGAGGAACAAAGTAACAAACGAAAGTTAATTTTTCCTCGAACGTAGAATAAATTATTCTAAATAATGTCTCTCCTAACGTCTGAAGCATATGACGATCAGTGATTCCTTGTGGAAGAAAACGAGCCTTATTGTTTATTTTAGTCTGTCGTGTTGAAAGAAGACCACACACATGGTGTTTTAACCCTTTCTTGTTGAAAGTAGAATATCTGCATGTTTTTTTGGCTCTTTCTTGTTAAACGAGGACATTCTGCACGGCGTTTTTATACCTTCCCTGTGTTCTGCTGCAATAAAACAACTTGCCTTTTCATTTTCATGAGCATCGTATTGAAAAATTACAACCGGTATTTCATTTACGATTACCAAACTTTCAGTGATATATTAAATATTGAATCGATTAAACTTATTTATTTCAACTTTCGTTTTCCTGCACAAGAACTACCTGATACTACCACATGGAATTATAGCTTTTCAGCCGTTTAGTTAAGGTCAAAGTGTAGAACCTGCAGGAGTAGAATCTTAGCCCTGCCACGTAAATAATTTGGTGAATAAAACACAGTACAACTCACGTTTTCCTGCACCAGGTCTGCCTTGTACTTGCACTGCATGTCCGTGTAGTAGCCGTAGATGAAGCCATAGAAGGTGTCGCTGATGTAGGACTTGGCAGAGGTGCCCTCCAGTCCGGACAGCAGCAGGAAGATGGCACCCGCCATGTTCAGTGCAAAGCTTGCCGCGCTCATCACTCCGTACTAACCAACCAAATAAACTTTTTGAGTACAAGCTGGTGCCCAAAACGTACGAGAACATTAGAAGGGATGAACTCTTTAAACACTAATTGGTTCTCTAAATGTACGAGCAAATTTGATGATTGAGTAATAGTGCTTTTACTTCTAATACTGATGAGTAATGTGTTGCTGAAAGTGTTTTCAATATAAACTCTTGCACCTTACAGAACAATTATTGATTTTTTATCATTTTTATTTAACAATTATTTTCTCTTCTGTTAAGACTATTTGGAAATGAGATGTCCATTTATTCTCCAGGTTTATATTAGCAGTGGTGCAAAACTCAGCATTATTTCATTTATTCCCTCAGTTTATACGAGCAGTGCGATAATACTTAACATTGTTTCCAAGTCAACACGTATTAACATTGAAGAAACTTACACGTAAGTCATAAGATTTGGAACGACTTGTTGCAGTTTTCTGTTTTGTTATTTTACACTTTTATTTACACTGACCTGCAAACAGCAGCATCTAGTAGGCCTTATAGCAGGTTCACTTCTAACCAAAGTGTTGCATTTTCCTTAAACGAGTGCCTCTTACCTGTATATATATCTCTTTCTGAATTAATTATTTTCACCTCATAAAAGTAGCAGCTGTCTTGTACGCTAACATCACATTTCAAAATAAACATCAATGTCATTGTCAATGTATATTCCTCAGATAAATACCTTTCCCCAAAACCAACGTTTCTTCCCTAAATAATTACATTTTCCCCAAAGTAACTCCTCATCCCTAAATTAAAATATCATCCCTAATTAACACTTTATCCCTAAATTAATACGTTTTCCCTGAACTAACACCTCATCCCTGAATAAATACACATTCTCTATATAACATCTCCCCTTCGAAGTGATCCCTGTTCATTAGGAGCAGTACGCTTGAGGTTAGCTAGCACGACCACCACTGACCAGGAGCAGTATTTTGAAAGCCCTGAAGTAGGTGCCGATGAGCCCCATCACTGAAGTGAGCATGAGCATTATGGCACCCACGATGAGCACCGCGTTAGCGTTGTAGTAATTTGAGAACTCGAGAGACTCCAACGCGTCTCCAATGTTCTCATTGAACTGCACGAACAGCCCCAGCGAGAACACAGCCGACCCTGCTGCCTACCACCGCGTTTAAAGATTCATTAGTAGATTATATTATACAGGGTGTGGCAACATAACTTCCTTTTTCCAAAGCGTTTTGCTCTGAAAAAAGGAAGCTATGTTACCACACCCTATATAAAAGCCAATATAGCGTATTGCAAAAACTAGATCTGATACACTAAATCTAACGGCTATTTTGCATTCTGCAGTAAAAAAAGAACAGGCACAAAAATGTATGTTGGGTTTAGCCCTAAGGGTGACCTAAGGGTGAAACCCTGAATTGTAACATGTTTTGAATATAATATTCTTTGGAATACGGAATTTCTACAGTCCTGCTTACTTTGGTTTTCAAAATTTGTTTCAGTGGTTCAACTGTAAGCAATTCTATTATATAACCTACTCTAGAATATATATCAACTAATGATTTCATCATAGGGCTTTTTAAAACGAAGTGGTAAATCGAATTTTATCTTTACTCTTTGTACTTCATTTTCGATGGATGACTACTGCATCGTGAAATAATTGTACAGATACGTCGCATTTTAAAATTCAATGTTATATCATATTTTGTCCCTACTCTTTTCTTTTCCTTTCGTTGGATGACAACTCCGTCGTGAAATAATGGAACAAATACGTCGGGGTTCAGAAACTTTTTTACTGCAGCGGGGGATGAAAATCTTTCCATGTTGACATTATTTTACAAAGGTTTTACTCGTCGTTTTCCATTCGTATTCATGATATTTAACCAGCCACAAGTGATGGAAAATGTACTTATAGGACGCAAGAATATATATTAAATATTAGTGTAATGTGATCTATATTTATCACAGTTTGAATTATTATTGAAAATTTATGGGCTAATGTAGAACAAATAAATTCTTTTCATATGAGGACAAAAAGCATTAAAGGATAAAAAGTCAATTATCATTTACTTATTTAAAAAAAAATTTCATATATTTACCATATGCCTTTCATATCATGTATTTTTCAACTGAAAAATCTACCAAAGTTTGAAAGTGGTTGAAAATTGAACAAAAAAATTACACTCTGCCACAAACAGTTTGGACTCAATCTACATCGTTATCTTAGAAAAATATCTGTATACTTACGTTTAATTTACGAAAGAGGTTCTTGAGAAACGGGAAATAATTTCAAACGAGCATTTTTGCGACATTTTTCACCGAATATGATTTTAAAAGAATCTATTTGTAACATTTTTGCCTAGCAAAAGTTTCAAAAGAACCATTTGTAACATTTTTACCTACGATAGTTTCACAAGAAAACATTTGTGGCTGTTCTGTTCGAATGTTACAATCTTAATTAGTTATATTTAGTCTCTGTCATGGTCTCTTTGTCTTATTAATTTAAGGATAAATGTAATTTTTTAATGGCAGGTTCTGCGCATACACCTACATGATCATATGACGTAAAAATTTATCCAATGTTAATAGAGGAATTAAGCTTGAAATTTAGAATTAAATACTTACGCATTAGTGAAAGAAAGTCTTAAAAAATAATGCATAATTACAACAGAAACTAATAATATAATGGGACTCCTTTACTGTGAATATAAGTAGAGAAATTATGTGTTCATATAATCGTAAAATCATTTCCTCTAAATGGCAGTCATTTGTAAAAGATATGAAAATCATGTACTTGCAACAAATTTTATCCACAACGTATCTCCTAAACATGCATCTCTATACCTTAACATTTATCCTCCCCGTAAATGGTACGTAAAATAGCTTAGTTTGACCAACATTTATAAATTGTCCTAATGTATGATATTTCGTGAAATAAGAGGAATTCAAGCTCTCTGCCCCCGTGCCTCGTCTTAGCGACACTCACGAAGAAGATGGAGTTGAAGACGTACATCAAGAATGCCGCTGTTTTGGTTGCAGGACCATCCCTAATTTCGTAGTAGTAGTAGTCGTAGTCGTCCTCCATTTCTGGGCCTGACATCTTCTATTGCAGCCAATTATTCTGTAGTAAGTTCTTCAGTAGTAGATGAATTAATTCCTAGTGGATTTTCCTCTCTTCTCCCCCAACAACTGCTAAACCTGGTGCTGCTTTTGATTTTGGATAATTCTTTTGAGTTGGATAAGTGAATGAAGTAATCAAAACGGTACTGATTTTAATTTCGAGTAATTTCTTTCTGAGTTAAATAATTAAAGTGAACAATTAAACAGGTACAGATTTTGATTTTGAATAGTTTATATCGTGAGTTCAATGATTTTAATAGATGTTTTGGCTCGACTCCCTCGCTGATACATGTACCAGGTTATGGGTTTTCAGTAGATTTTTGCTATCCTCAATGCAAGACTGTACGAGGAAGTATACTATTTTCCTTCACTATTCAAAATGAGGGTGAATAATTTTATCTTCTTAGAGCACTGACAAGCGAATAAATTGTTGATAAATTAAAATCTGTTTCGATCTTAATCCTGAAATTAGAACAAAATATGCAGATTAAATTCTTCTTTTTTCTACAGCCACCTTAAAATGATACGGGCATTCAAATTACCGACTTCATTCTTCAATATCACTCTACAGTGATACGCTCTTCCAAACCAGTGACTTCAGTAACTCAATTCACGTTCATTACTAGGCATGCAAACACAGTCCAATTAAACACAAAAAATAACTGTTAACACTGGAAAAACGTTGCTTCAAACTACAATGCAGGAGGTAATTCAGTTACTCACACCAGGCACCAGCATGATCTGACACTGCGTTTTATTCTTTGTCACACACTGATGTAGGTCTGCCTATGCAACACGATTGCTCAACGAGGTTCAAGTGTGAAGTGTTTTATGTGTTTTATAGTTTAATGACCGGTGAACACAAGAAGGTAAAGACTCCGTGTTCGCTTGAACATGATAACACCTTGTTGGTATGTCAAGTAATTTTTGGAAGTTGAACATCTAGAAGTGCAAGTACATTTCCATATTGCACACTCCCTTCTGGATGTATGAAGTCACTGAGTAGTTTTTCCTTTTGAAATTGGACTCTTTTACAAACTGGTAGTGTATAATACAGGGTGTCTCAAAAAAATGTAAATGAAACGCACCCTTGGTGTGCGTTATCAGCGTTGTCTGGACAATAATGGTCATCAATTCGAACATTTGCGAACATGATTCTTTAATCACATTTGTCTTCTGTATTCGAAGCTATTCTATTTCACTGTATGTTCATAAATAAAGGATCTCGACATTCGAAGTGTGAGTACATTTTTTTGAGACACCCTGTATTTTGAACACATCGCTAATGGTTGCACTTAAAACCTGTTTTTGGTTCTACAAATTCCACTTCCGAAAACGATTCACGTTACTAGATATTTCTAGAATATTTTGATGAATATTAATTTGATAATACTGGGTAGTACACAAAGTAAAGTTGCAAATTAATTACAATCACATGAATTGTTACCTTTAAAACGATTGTTTTATTGTACAAATATTTTTATAAATTCATTTTTTGCAATTTTTTTTCATTTTTGCATTTTTATATTCCTTTTTATGTAAATAACATATAAAGAGTTTGAAATCGTACGAGCATTAAATTCTAATAAATTATGAAAAGTATCGAACAAAGATGGGTATGGGAATAATTTCGTCGCTAACTCTATGTAGCATATAACTACAACATGAGCAGGTTCTTCCTGATCAGGCTCGTATTTTGTTACCTACTTCTCCAGGTTTGGATCCATAAGAAGATCTATAAATGTAACTCAATGGATTACAGTCTTAAATAGCCAATTAGTTCAGTAGACTATTAACTAGGGAATTTCGAATGCGCCTCATCTCCAGCTAATTGACTAGTCAGGCTCTAGGATTTCAAAATACAGGAATTAATTGATTACTTTTTGTTTCAATTTCGTCATTTCATCTTCACGCACTTTCACTAAGTTCTTTCATGACTTCAGTTTTGATTATCATTCATGAGTCATCAAAGAGACGACAACTCTTTTTAACACCGGGCAGTCGCTGATTATTTTGAATGACTTGCATGATCGTCTACAGGCTTGACACACCATCATTTGAAATCACTACGCACCCCAGAAGTATAAAAAACTGCTTTCCCCTCGCAGTCCCTCTTATGTTGGCCAGGTGTCACTGGAGACCATGACCATAAAATCTGACCACCCTGTCAATGATGCGAAGGATCTGGGAACACTGTACAACACCTGTAATCGTGGATTATTCTCACGATACTCTTCAGTTTATCGTTCACGGGCAAGAGACGTGGGACAATTATGCAATGCGAGCAGTCTTTGGACCTATCAACTATATGTCATAGACTGATAAATTGCAGCTTCGAACTTTATAGAATAACTAACAGCCGGACGATCAACTAGGCCTAGGGAATTTCAAACATGCACTACCTTCAGTTAACTGATTAGTAAGGCTGTAGGGCTGATCCAGTAAACACGGAACGTTAATTCAAGATTCTGCAGTGCATAAATTAATGTCCACTGCATCAGTATGAAAAGTTCAAGAACTGTGTTGAGATTATAGAGCATTAAATTGTACCTGCGTTAACAGGTACACACACAGTCAAGTATTAAATTTACATGTATTTATTCTTGAATACTGAGGATTGGTAAAACGTCCATTAGCTCGTAGCCATCAGAGTGGAAAAGATCTTTCACGTGTCTTCTTCGCCAAAAATTACTATTTAAAATAATTGCTTTTGCTACGAATATTCGATAGAAAACGTAGCAGGTGGCCTTTCCCATATTTCTCGCACACCGGACCTGTGATAAGGATTTCCTTTTCCTGAAGGCTATTTTATTTAGAGTCACGTGAGGTGCGTTCTATCTGTAACCATGCCGATGTCATATGAAAATTCATCGTTTGTAGCCGAGCACTATTAAGAAAGAACTTCTACCCGGTTCAAAGAGTGGTTCTTAACATGTTAATGGTCACTCCTCACTCAACAATAATAATACTGTTGTCATATTACAATTGTAATATGACATTAATACCAACGCTAATGGAACTAATAAACATTATAACATCGAATCATGTTAACGCCGCTGTGGTACCGTCACGCATCTACACCATATGGTGTAAGTTGCCGGTAGAATGCAACTCGTACAAAACGCTTAACGCTTATGCAACTCGCAAAACGCTTATGTAAATAACGTTTAACAGGCTAAAATTGAGCATATATTAAAACTTCAGTGAGAATACATCAGCTTTGCTGTTTTCATATCAAATAGTAATTATAGCACGAGTATAAAATTCTTTCTCTGAAGCCACAATCTTCTCTTGTTATCAAACAGAATCTTACAGAGCTATTCAACGAATCTATTTTTCCCAGGTACAAGAAGATGTTATTTTTTGATCGACAGGTAGAAAAATATAGCATTGTTTGAATTCTTCCGTAAGGAAGGCCTTAAGTAAACTTCTTTTGTACATTAAAAGAACGGGAGCAGCAAAAGTCACTTCATACTTTAATTTTTTTTAAACAAAACCTGATGAAATCGGAAAAATAGGTTACATGTAAAAAACATTGTAAAAATATTTACATCCCTCAAATGTTGTTCATTGGTGTTCAAACAAACGCGGATTCTTTACACAGAACCTTTCATGACTGCTATAAAACATTTGGAATTATTCTGTTGATTTCTTCAATTGTCTTATCTTTCAACTTCTGTAGAATATTTAGCCTAGTGACGTAAAATTTTTCTTTGAAGTATCCCCAAAGGAAAACTCGAAGGAGTGAAATTAGGCAACCGGGGTCGCTAAAAACCTGTTCCAAGAACGTTAATCCTTTCAAGTCCGCATTTGCCCAGTTAATTTATACATTTTATGATTAGATTTTTCGTTTGAGTAGACAGATATATATGATTTTAACTTAGAAAAATAATATTAACGAATATATTTTTATAGTCATAGCAATTGGACTTGTTTAAATTGATGATGCAACACGATGTCTCAACAAGATGAGACTTGTTAAAAATTTCTGTGGAACATGTACAGTATGTCTCAGGGGACTTAGAATATCTGTGGAACATGTACAGTATGTCCCAAGGGACTTAGAATATTTGTGGAACATGTACAGTATGTCCCAGGGGACTTAGAAGGGTTAAATTCATTTGCCAGGAATGGTGGCTCTTTGCATTGTCATAGTTTCTATCTTTTTAGTACAGTAAACTCTTAGCATCAGTATATTAAATATTTTATGAAACTCTATGACTTTCGCATACATTTGATATGAAACATACTTTTTGGGGCTCTCTTGAGTTTTGTTTTAATAATTTATAAAAGTATAAAGTGACTTTTGCTGAAAGTGTGGAATGACTTTTGCTCCACCTATCATAATTTGCTGTATTCGAAATTATGATAGGTTTTTTCATTTAATTCCGTTGATATCATTATATACATCGATAGCTTAATTTAAATTGTAAGACGCTGGTACTCAGTAGTTTACCGAACTGTTCTTTAACAACGTTTTACTTATTATTTTCTATGGGTAATTTCTAGGCTATTCCCTGTCAAGTTTCACTCGTGTGTCAACCGAAATTTCGATATTTTTCCACGAAATCCAGGATCAAAAATTACTTTTAATGTCGTATGGTATTATTGAAGGAAATCACTGACTGCCATTTTCTAACTATAGATAATGTTCCTGTAAATGTAACAAATTCAAATCAAACAAATGCATCGAGTAACAACTGAATGCAACAGTTTCGTTGCAACTGATAACATTTTTTTAAGTTTGCCAATACTGAAGGGAAATGTTCATGCATATCCACGTACAGATCAGTAATAGATGAGTCCAGTTGCGATGACTCTTATGGAAGACTTGTTTGTTTTCCAACGATTTAACCTCTGCATAAAAGTTCCTCGTCCTTGCTCACTTCACTCCTTAACACTCCACTCACACGACACGCTTTATTGATGATGTCATCTTCCTTCATGTAATTATCAGTTCTGATGTCAGGCTCTAGAACTCTACTCTTTATTAGCGCTACGTTCTTCATGCTGATGTCAGAGTTGCGAACGAACATTTCAAAACTAATGTGAGCCTGAAGATGGCGGCTTCAAACACCAGCGCCTGTTAAGTGAAGCATCGTCACCTCCACGCCATTGCTTAATAAGCACGTGTTGGAAGAGTCATCCACTTCACACTTTTTCCATCTTTGAGTGGCTAATGCAACGGAAATTACCGAACGCTGTACTCGAAGGCCTTCTGTCGTTCTGATAAGGGTTCAGTTACAATATTCTTGACTGAGTTACCTGCTTTTTGATTGAGTTGCAATTGTCGACTGAGGTACATGTCTGTAGTGTTGAATTGAGGTACAGACATCAGTTACATGTCTTTTGACTGAGTTTACTGAAATAAACATAATTTTCCATTTCAGTAAGAGTTAGAAATATTAAAGCTACACTACTGTTTACGATGATCTTACATGAATCTATGTAGGTCATTATTGTCGTTTTTTATGGGGTTTCTGCTACCAAATTTTAGCTGAGTTATGAGCAACAAAATTAAATACTTAATGAACTACGAAATTAACTACGGAATTATCTGTGAAATAAACTACGTAATTAAGTACAGAATTGACGACGGAATTAATCAGTAGGAGAATTAACTGTTCATTCAAGTAGTGAGCATCGGGGCTAGATGTTTTTGAGTTTTTTACAGTGAGAAATTGAGGTTTCACGTAAATTCTACTTTCTAGATTAATTACTTTCCCAAGAACTTAGATTACAACGCTAGTCAGCTTTCTTGCACTGAGTTTTATTATCAGACAAGATACCACGAGATAAATTTCTTTGAACTGTATGACGTGAGGCATAGTTTTGTAACCTAAGGAAATAAACCTCGGGTGCTCAATTTTAGCTCTTAACAATTTAAAATAACGTTCCATAGGCTTTTTTAAAAGGCCCAGCATGATGTACTTGTCCCATAAATGCATTGATTTATATCCAAACCGATGTGTATAAGTTCAACAATTAGTAGATCTTTATTTCCGCTAGTGGCTGAAGTGCATGACTAAATTCATGAAGTTCAGGACTGAATTAATGGAGCTCATGACTATATTAACATAGTTCATAACTGAATTACTGAAGTTCATGACTGAATTAATGAAGTTCATAACTAAATTTATGAAGTTCATAACTAAATTTATGAAGTTCATGGTTGAATTAATGAAGTTTATGACTGAATTAATGAAGTTCATGACTCAATTACTTAAGTTCATGACTAAATTTAGGAAGTTTATGACTATAATAATGACGCAAAGACCGGCCCACTGAACTAAGATTCAAGTGTTCAAATTGAAATCTACTGCCCCATCCACACAACTACAGGTTGTGTGAGTAAGTAAGGACAACACTGATGGTGTAATCCCTGTACAAACGAGTTCTCTCTCGACAAGCACACGCCCATATTTTTTAATATCTCATGCAAAACGTTTACTCAAATACAAAATGTGATTCAAAAATAGTTATTCAGCACATCACTCAAAGAAATGAATGATTCCTCAGGCCTATTTTTAGGCTTCGGTTACATTGCTCACTCAAGTGAGAACCATGTCATTATTTGGAACAAACTGCTCGTTCGAATGAGACTGTTTCAGTTTTTGTTGTTAAGACTAGTAGTTGCAACTCTACGGTATTTTCTAACCCGAATTCGCTTACCTCTATTTGACTTGGTCAGACTGCGTTGCTTCTCGTACCGGATGAATAGCCTCTAACCGTGGACGATGCGACAGCAATAACCTTCGACCGTGACACACAACCTCTACTCGTGTGACGATTATTCCTATACTAGTGTTAGTAACTGAATCTACTTAGCTTAATATTTTACGAGTACAGATCTCCAAGACAACGACTACTTTTAACGAACAACCAGCCTGCAACCTGCACCTGAGCCGTTTCTTGCTCCCACAACTACGGTACCGATACACACACGACAGGGCACAACCCAGAAGTTCCGAGGCTGCCCCCACATCATCCCTCACTCAAGCTCAGGCGTCGCCGTTGAGGTACCAATTACTAATTTATACATTATGCCACAGTTTTATTTAATCAAAGAAATCGATAGGCTAAGAAAAAAAATAGTTCAGTCATAGTCAACGGTTAGTGTTTTCTCAACAAACCATATGCAGAAAATCGATAACTGATAAAGAGATACTCGGACAGACGTCAGACTTGATGCCCCGTGCCTTGTGTTTCTTATTTGTTTTTACAAATAACGAGATCAAAAATAGCCAACACAATATTGTACAGGCTATTCAAAAATTCAATTTTGCTGAGCCCCAAAATGTTCCGTACGTGACAGGAAGAGAAAGAACCAAGGAAGTAATGATGCTCATGAGCTGCTTGTCCTAGAACCAGGTTTGCTTCATTACCCTCTATGTCTTGACGTGTAACAGCAATTCTCAAGACTGAAACATTTCTGGTACTTCAGGCCCGAGGTAAGGATTTTTTAAATGCAGAAATATTTATTAGGGCTCAGATCTTAGGGTAGTGAACCTTGAGATGTTCATACACGTGCAGGGGAAACTCAGGTAAAACCTTGGCTTGCTTTCTGTGTATCATTGTGTCATTGCATGTGTTTTTTGAGTTCACAACGAGGCCGTAGGAAGTGAAGCTTATCAAATTAAAGTGACCTCATTAAATCAAAGTGAGCTGTGACTGTAATCTCATTTAATTAAAGTGAGTTGTGATTGTAACTCCATCAAATAAAAGAGTGTTATGGCTGTAACGTCTTCAAATTAAGGAGGGTTGTGGCTATAACCTCATCAAATAAAAGAGAGTTCTGGGTCAGAAGACTATACACGTTGTTTTACGCTCCTGCCAAGGACTACTATAAACAGGATGTGCACCGCCATATAGCTGACTACGCTAGCGGAGGCCATTGCATTCTTAGTAACATAACATTTTCTATCGGACAAATTGATCAAAAATTACTTCTTTCAAGCAATTAAAGGAATGATAAGGTTTTACGGTGAATCTTAACTGGTTTAAAGCACTGTAATGCTTTGAAATACCAATTATAACCGGACTTAACATGTATTATTGTATGAGCTTAGTGGCCACTTTATAAAAAGCCGAGTTGCTGCAGTTTTGGACTTTACAAATTGATTATAGTTAAACCTTTTCCAATGCAAACAACCAAACATACAAACATTCACGCCATGCATATAAACAAACCGACATAGAAGTAAAAACCTACCAAACTGCAGCGATTAGTCAGCCATCCGGGCTTTCTTTACAGAGGTCTGAAAAAGGACTGCTTTCTTCTGCTGGTCTTTCTCTAGGTTGTGGAGTCCATTCAATAGAACACTTGCCAGACGATGGAACATCTTGGGACAGTCAGTCAATTCCACTGAAATCATCAGACTAGGTCCTTTGTGCAGCGACTTCATCATGACACACAGCATAGAAGTGGCCTTGCAGTCTCGGTTGTTCTCAGCCATGCCACTCAGCACCCCACCAGAAAATTAAACAGTTGGGCGAATCTGTACTTCATCTACCAAGAGAAACACATTCTTCTGCTGCAGTGTCTGGACTTTGTCAAATGTTTCCCTCAGTACCTGGTCCTTGTTAATAGATGAAGTGATGTACTGCAGCTTGCGTTTGCATGGCAGCACCAAAAAGTCTCTGAGCTGTTCATAATTATACTTGGGGCATGATTGAAGAGCAAAACAATAATCATTCATGGAAAACTGTTTCTGTAATAAAAGTTCCAACTGACGTGTCAAAAATTCAAAATTTTTCACCTTCTCGGTGTCGACACAGGCTGATGTGTGAGCTTGAAGGAGATTGACTACAATTTGGATCGTTTTGTCAAACGGGATGTCATAGTGCATTGCCAAGCGCACAGTTTCGTCGAACTGAGTATACGATCTCAAACCATTGTTGGGATGAAGTGTCTTAAACAGTGGTACTAATGCCGTTCTTGAAAGCATTGAGCGTTAGTGGGGAACACAAAGTGGGCTTGTTTTCGACAATCACAGACAGGCTGCAATCACTGAAGTTGTCGGTCATGAACAAACACACAAGCCTTTCTTTCGATCTTGAAATAATCAAGTTCTTGTACTGCTTATGCATGTTACGTTCAGGTTTGAAAGCATCAAATGAAGTAATCTTATCCTTCTGAAGAAAATACCTCAGTTGTTGGTCTTCAACTTTCGCCGGGTGAGGTGTGAGTTTTGGAGAGGGCAGACATGAAGTAGGCACATTGAAGATACTGTGTGGCGCCTGTTCTCCTTATTGTAATTACCCCGACAGTTCACAACCCCTCACTTGTTCGGCATTTTTAATACATATAATTAGCAATAAACTTTGTAAACAAACAGTATCCACTTAGAAATGCAGCAATGTGCCTCGAAACAAATAAGAATCTACGATTCAAACCGAGCGACAGACTACGATAATGTTCGCACTATGACAGATTGAGGATAACTGAACTCAGTGAACTGGCCTCCGCTACAGCAGTCAGCTACATGGCGGTGCACGTCCTGTTTATAGTAGTAATTGGCTCCTGCCTAAGCTGCCAAAGCACGCAATTGCTTTGTTTCAGTGCACTCTAGATGTTCAAGTCACTGGCATGCACAGCATTACTGGCTTAAAATATTAAATTTGCGCGATGACACAAGCACATGCACAGACTTAACGAGCGTTGACCTGAGACGTTCAGCTCAATTGCAGGACGTCAGTTTGCCTGCGTGCATTACTCCGGTCTGTTTCATGCGTGCATTACTCTGGTCTGTTTCATGCGTGTATTACTCTGGTCTGTTTCATGCGTGTATCACTAACGACAAGGTCTCTGGAATGTCTGCAACAAGGTCTTTGGCGTCCATACCATGTACCCTCTTGAATGACGCTTCAAATTTGATAGCATTAATGTATTCATTCATTAAAAATATTAAAAAATACAGTCTCAAAATGTAGTATATTCAAATGTGTGTTATAAGATGCATTACTCTAACCCAAGCTAACTTTGTTGTTTGTTTAACGGTGATTTTTGTTAATGTACGTATGTGCTGCGGGGACAGAAAGATAGACGATAACTTACGGTGATACAAAGACAGACGGTAACTTACGGTGATACAAAGATAGACGGTAACTTACGGTGATACAAAGATAGACGGTAACTTGCGGTGATACAAAGATAGACGGTAACTTGCGGTGATACAAAGATAAACGGTAAATTACAATATTCCATCGTTGGAGGATCGTGCAGCCCTACAAGACTTCATGTCACATACAGTATAACTCATAAAGCAGAACATCGTGAAGTAGACCATGGTAACATCTATTTACATTACTTTAACTTTTTTTCTTCACATAATCGATACAATGTGTGATGAGACTATTGCAATTGTGTCCTCATCAGTCATCTCGTCAATAACATTTGTATTACTTTTTGAGTGCATTAATTCCAAAGCTACATGCTTAGGTAATATTATTTTCATTTAAAATGAGTAAATTAGATATTTAGGATGATGAGTAAAATATAATTAACGTATTGTGCTCAGAATAAGCAATACTTTAAAAGTGAGAACTTCAGATTTCCTTCTCTAAGTTACCTTAATTTATTTTGTCCTGTGTTCATCTCACTATAATTCAAGGCAAAGTAAATCAGTCATGAATAATAGTTCAGTTCCTAAAGTTATTATATAATTAATACAGAACTAACAAGAGAATAAACCTTCAGTCACATGAAAGCTATTGCTTGATAAATTATGTTTTTATACTTTTTTGAATTGGCTTCCAGTTTTTAACGTAATCTACATTTGAAATATTTTTTGATTCCCTGAACACAAATTAAGGTACGTAAGAACACATTAGTTAACACTAATTAACTTTAATTGACACTAATTAACATTCAATAACACTGATCAACTCTGTAGCTAACATTAATTAACGCTAATTAATACTAGTTAACATACGCTACATTTTACAAAGCTGTGTTAAGCCTTCAAAAAGTGTCCTTCATAGTAAGACTACATGTATTTATCAAGAAATACATTATCTTTGTTTATCAGAGACCCCAAACGCTAAGACTACCGTTTCATCGCTCAGCATTCCATCCTAAATTTGTATCAGATCCTCATTTATTGTGACCTTGTTGATAACCCAATTCTTTACTCTTTGTTTTGGCTTTATCAAATTTCATCCCTCTAATTAGACACTACGGTTTCCCACATAATTACGACATTTAAAGTGTTTAAAGTGTTCAATTTGATTTTACATTGACATGTTGTCTATATCTAAACGAAAACATTCATTGATACGCGTTAAATTTTAATTTGGAGCATGCAAAGCACATGCACTGATAGCTGTGCATCAGAAATCATCACAAGAACATAATCATGGTCTAAGCTGCCGACAGCTCCCGTGGTATTCCTCATGTTTGGTCTGCAGTGTCCAGATCTTATCAGGGAGACCTCTTTTTGTCAAGCTAAGCCGAGTGATGCAAGATGACAACAGTCATACTTCAACTGGCGCTTGGTAACAACACAGAATTTCTATCTCTTGACCTGAAAATTTCAACCATTAATCATGAGTTATGGCCTCGATTTGATGACGTATCCCAGATAATATACACATGCTTCACTTTTCTTGTTACTTCTTCAATCTTGATTCAATGAAAAAAACTCTACGCCCGTCGCTGTTTGTTTGTAGTATTCTTCAGTCTTTGATATTTTCAATTGATATTACTGTCAAGTATTTAGTATTCTTGAAAATATCGGGTATATAAATGATTTCAAATTTCCAATACTTTGAATGATTCCAAAGGATCAATATTTTTGATGATTTCAAATGTCGTATATTTTCAAAACATGTAAAAATCCAGCATATTTAATTTTAGCTCATATTGCATATTTTTAAAAGACACAAATATGTTTCATGAATACATTCCATGGACCAATGCGGTATTTAATTGCCTTATCTTCATTTACTCGAAATTCACATTTTTTACATATGAACATCAATTAGCTGGTTGTGCCACATCATCATCTACAGAAAATATAGATTTAGTTTACATTCACCTGTATCTTTCCTTCTCTTCTGTTGTAATTCTACCTATGAGTACTCAATACTCCTAAACTACTACAAAACGTGACTATTTATTTAAAATTATTTATTGATTTATAACTTGAACTATCCATTATTATAATTTTCATTATTATTTTGGATGAAAAACCCTAGTGCATGATGTCAATTTCATCAATATTGCAACAGACAGAAAACATTTCAAGTTTTCAAGCCAGAGCCTTTTCAAATTTCACACTTTCTTTTTAAAACATACAACCGTCCAGCCCAGAATTATTTCCAAACTTTATTTATCCACAGCTCGACTTCATTTTATTACTCCTTCATCCATCGACTCCCGCCCTGCTGAGTGTGTAGGACGAATATTCCGTATATCGGGAGAAAATATTACTATCCTTGTAGTAATAGTTCAATTGAAACAGCTTGACAGGAAAGCAGAAATGTGTTTTTATTCCATCAAAATAGGTCGAGGATAATAGTAAAGGCTGTGAGATCCTGAGTAGCATAGAAGGTGTAGTGGTTTCAGATTTTTGTTCAAACATTTGGTTTATCAGCTCAAACATTCAATTTATTTTGTTTAAACAGTCGATTTTTAATAAAGAATTAACTTAACTTAACATATGTAGGTACTCGTTGAACTGAATATAATCATCGAAAATATTCGATAATTCAAGAAAATAAATCTTAAGGTTCAGGTCTCTCTGGTTTCTTTTGAAAATATGACATATGGATGAGGGCTGTTTAGTGTGTGCATGTTGTGCCACCGAAATCAAAGTTGCATGCAAAAGAGTCGCAACTCTGTTGCTTTGTTACACTGGCATCTTCATTTGATCAAGTTTGAAACATATTTCCTTGAAAAGAGTATCGTATCTTAGCAACCTTATTTTACCTGCTACACATTCTAAGGTTTATTAAAATCAAAAGCGTTAACCCGAAGGACCTATTCATTCCGAGACTTTTTTTAAATCTATTTCGATTAAAATTCGCACCAGCAGTCTTAAGAAGAACGGTACCACTTCTTGAGATTTATTTACATTATTATTCGCTGCCCCTCCATAACCTTGAGTAGTACGTGTTATCTTTTCTAGTAGATAAATGTCAGAAACCTTTATTACCATGTCGGGCGAACATGGCAGAGGTTTCTACAATTCTCATAATAACTGGAGTCGTAAATCACGCTTTACAGCACAATTGAATTTTCCAGCCTAAACGAAACACATCGATCTGGGCTCCGTAAGATCTTTTTCTGTACAAGATGCTGCAAGAATTATTGCAGCCGCAATTTTCCAGTTACAAAAGTACAATGTATAAGTGAACCTTTGCATGACAAACATATAAGCGCGACTGCGTCAAGAACTGATATGGAAGGATAACGATTATGCAAAAATCATGCACCATGCTTCAATATTCTGGTTCTTTCACTGGGCGCGATAGTTAATGTTCCTTTGTACTTTGTACTTAGTAGTGAAAAAATGATATAAATAAATTTTTTCTGTACCGGTTTGCAATGGAATGATCAGGTTGACAAAAGTGTGTCTCACACTTAAAACTGGAAAACTTAATTTTACTTGTTTTTCATGCTTTTTTTCTTTATTCTACTCACTTTGTTCAATTCTGATCAAGAGTAAGAAAGAAAGAAAAAACGAAACTTTATTCCAATCAAATAAACATGCTAAATATCATACATTTGTTTTACAATTCCAAATGGTAACTTTCAAGATTAGTGATGATACTTCCAGCGACTGTATTGTGTTTTGACATGAGGCAGAGGCTCGAAGGGACACGTAGTAATAATTTACAAGTTTGTTAAAATATTTAATTCAAGTTACTCAGTCTTTCAGTCTGTCTGGTCCCCTACGTCACAAGCAGGAGAAAACTAGAGAGCTGCGAAGAGCCTCGAGCCAGAGACCTTACAGCACAACTCAAGCTGCTTAATCACTCGACTATAGTGGCAGGCCACTGCAAGAATAAAATGCCAGGGTCTACAAGCACAGAGCGTTCAGAATATTGTGACATGGTTGGTATCTTAATATTTTGAGTGTCCTGTCATGTCATTAATACATAAAAGACACCACGTCTTAATAAACCGTCTTTTCTATTTAATTGAAGCTAGGAAAATTTGAGTATTTTTCTCACGTGTAAAGTCAAATAAAACCATAAATGTCTTGCTGAAAATTTTCAGCCAATCTCAGAAAATTCTTTTGCAACTTAGTTATTTCTACAGGATTTATAAACTTATTTTAAACGTTCATTTTGTTTGCTTTTTGAGAGATAGAATAAAGTAAAATAGAATAAAGCAATAAAAACCAGCCGTTTGGCCCATTCTTGGGTTGGTACCCAAGTCCCATGCCGTCTAGATTTCTGGTGATCTGCAGTACGCAGATCCCCATTTAAAGGAGCCGTGGTTTTCAACCTTCTCATGCATAAAAGGTAACTGTACTTGCTTGCTTTGGTACTGTAGCGAAGCTTGTGACTTTTCATCAAACACATCGAAGCGCTCCTACGAGTTTCTACTTACAGTTACACTATAGAGAACGAAAGCAGTCACTGGTAACATGAAATCTTTTTCTAAATATATCCACAGTGTGACCAAATTCCGTTCCTTTTCTTGTAATTGAAAAAAAAACAGAAACATCAGTCAAAGTAAAGAATGTGTTCAAATAAAACTGTTGCTTTTGTATTCACTAGGCGTTGTTATAAAAGTTTTGACATGAAAACTTCTTGCTCGTTTTCACGGTGGTATGTCTAGTTGGGTGTGTTATGTAATTATAAGGTGTATGTACAAGAACCTGCTATTGTTTGACATTGAGTTTTTACACGTTTTCGAGGAACGTCTAGTTCTGTATTGAGAGGAATATAGCGGTCGGTATTTTGCGATGCATTTCCTTTTTGTAGCCCGCATCTCCTTTCAATTTGTAGCCCGCATTTCGTATACTGCCAATATTTTCTTGTTCAGTTGTGGGGCCAGTCTATTTGAAGTTGTGGGGCCAAACTCAATTACAGAGGGAGTTATTATGTCTGAACGCTGCAGGCTTCTAGATCTGGACGACAGTGTTGGACTTGAGTTTCTTGTTTTAAGTCCATCTTGAAGTGTTGTAGCAGGGTTGTCGCCAGTAGTAGCAGTTTGTCTAATCGGGTCATCATAAGTAAACCACTTAGTCTAGCTGGTTCAACTTTACTAAGATGGATGCCATCTTGTTTGAAGAAATTATAGATTCTGATATATTGAAATGTTTGGTCTAGATCAGTGGTTCCCAATCTTTTTGTGATCAAGTACCACTTGGAGGTCCCGTACAGTCGCCGCGTACCACCTGGTTCCAGAGAAACTAAATTCGATCAGATATCACTTTATTTCCATAATTGTACAAGTAGAACACGAAAATCAACTAAGAAAACAACAACTCAATGCAAGGGCTGTATCTGCTTCTTCTCCACCAGCTGGTCAATGCGGGGCATGACTTTACTCACAGCACATCGGAAATCATGCTCTGGTGCATCAAGACGGTTCCGGCTCTTCGACTTGATGGTCATGAAGGCTGAAAATCCCTGCTCGCACTCCCACGTCGAAGGAGTGGAATAACAAAATATAAATTGTTCATGACTCCGAAAGTGTTCGCGTACCACCTGGAAGGCCCTCGCGTACCACTAGTGGAACGCGTACCACAGTTTGGGAACCACTGGTCTAGGTGTAGGACACCTTTTTCTGTATATATTTTGTTCACTGCCTCATTGATTAAACGAACCGGAAAATTTTGATTTGCGTCCTTTATTCGTGGGTGAATGGTTGTTACCATAGCCATTTGGGATTTATCTCGAACTTTACAAATTAAGGTGTTGTAGGAGCTCATCTTGGTACTGATTTTTTATTTTCATGTGTTTCGTCATGGACTGTAGCCACCGTAGTCGAGTGGTCTGCGGCCCGTGTTCTGTATCGGGTCTCTGCTTGTGCAGAATGACTGCGGGTTCGAAAGCCGGCAATGAATACGAGCTGTTTCTCGTTTCACGCCATGAGCTCGCACTTATCGGTAAGCCCTCAGCTCCCCGCCCATGGACACATCCCAGGATCGTCGCATGGAGCTCACCATCACCCTTACTTTAAGAATGTTAACCTTAAGAATTTGAAAAACCAATGTACTAAATGTCTATGTACTGTGTACTTGATTGGAAATAAAGATTGTTTGTTTTCCGTGCATTGCAGGTCTTCTACTAAGTAGGGAACTTTAATCACTTGCATTGCAGAGAGGCAGAATGCCTTATGTTCTACTAATCCTCGTTCAAATCCAGTTTTCAGATCTTTGAAAGTTCTGTCTCCGATGAGAAATGTTTTTGGTTTCTTGTTGGATCTTGCTTCCCCATTCATCGTAGTTTCTTTCAAGTTTTGCATTTCATTGCTTTCAATTTCGTTCAAATTTGAGAAGACTTGTAGTTTCGAATAAGTTTGAGATTGTTGTGGATCTTGTTCTTTGAATCTTTGTATTATGATCTCTTTCGGGAGATTTATTTTATTGTCTATTTAGTCCTACAATGTATTAAAAAGACCATAGGAATCAAAATAAAAACTCAGTATCATATGTAGGTAAAAGTAATTTGGAGTACGCGAGAGGCCAGCCATTTTTGTCTTTTATTATCCGTGAAGTGTTTCGTTTTTTGGGAAAGAGGCTGCGTTCATATGGGCAAAGGACCATAGTGTTTCTATTCAGTTTATTTCGTCAATCCTCTATGCATCTTTCAGAAAAAATTTCCCCTGTTTGGTGTAGTTTTCTTCATTCACTCTCACACGTCCTGCTGCTGGCTTATGCATGATATTTCATCTGTGCGACCTCATAGGCTACTATCTGCGCTTTTGTTTATGTCAGTAAAGTAAATAGATAAAAAACAAGGAAAGTGATTTATTAACTGCTACAGTTTTGAAATGCTACCAGAACACGGATGACAATACTTCTGTTTTATGTTGACCAACACGCACCCCAAGTTCTGCCCTTGAGTACATTTAAGTCGATGTAGAACATTGGTCCACGACATCAGTAGTGATATTCAAGCACAATTACAGTAGGCTTGTTTGACCATATCTTTTCTGTGACTAATATTCGTAAGATTATCTACGTTAAATTAAAAATACCAAAGTCAGCGTACTGGTTGAATGATACAGAATCTAACACCTGCTCGTGAAGGGCAGACTAAGCCTAAACCCAATGTAATAAAACGAACTGTAAACTTTGTATACACTTCTGTTAGAAGTAAAAATTTAGAACTTTTATGGAGCTTATGACAACTTCGATGCTATTAACACTCAACTCCCCCCCATGAAGACGCCCATCAACCTCCCGGGATCGTCGCATGGAGCTCACCATCACCCTTACTCTTAGAACGTTAACCTTAAGAATTTGAAAAACCAATGTACTAATGTCTATGTACTGTGTACTCGATTGGAAATAAAGATTGTTTGTTTTTGTTTGTTTGTATAAACATAATAGATATTAATAAATTATTTCAAAATAATGTGAAAGCTATGGTAAAATAAACAACATTTACAATTAGTGGTCAGAGGACATGATACGAAGGACAAGCACACATTCCTCATCATTCTCATGAATTCCTTATCTCACGAAGGTCGAATGATTGCGTCGATATCATAAAATTTTGCTAGTCTGATATTTTTAGCGAGATTATTTTTTCATAACGAAAACGGTACACTTCTCTGCACTGTGGGGAAAATAAGTTTATCAAATCTAACCTTTCTGATAAGTGTTCCGAATATGTTTTCGACAATACTCAACGAATAATTAACTGTCTTTTTATTGTTTGACATATTTTCTAGATGCTGATGCAAAACTATACTCAGTATCACACACTCAGTATTGGCTCAGTGTCACACACTCAGTATTGGCTCAGTGTCACACTCAGTATTGGCATTGTGTCACACACTCAGTGCAGCTTGGTCGACTGGTGAGCGAATCCGCTTGCGAGCGGGAAGACCCGGGTTCGAATCCCGCTGCCGCCATGGTTGATGCGGCTAGAATTACTGCATAGGACTTGGGTAACCGAATAATTATCGAAGTAATTATCCGACCCAAGAATGGGCCCGAAGGTTCGTTCCTATAGCCTCATTCTATTCTATTCAGTATTGGCACAGTATCTCACATTCAGCATTGGCTCAGTGTTTCACATTCAGTATTGGCACAATGTCAAACAGTATTGGCTACAAAGTGCGATTGGTACACGCAAATGCTGAGGCAAAAATACATACATATATCATACCTTCAACGGTTCTTTTGTTGTCTCATCCATGCAACTTTTCTATGCACTTACCGTCAATATTTTTTACTAAAAATTCAAGGACGATTTAAACATCTCTATACACATATCATCATTCAAACATTTTTACACATTTGAACATAATGGTAACTCGTGACAGTCTGTTTTTTAAATATGAATACCAATACATTTCATAACAAATGCCAATGGTAACACATGACACCAATGCAACACATGACAATTCAATTCAATATCCAGTGGATTTAACTAAACCGCTTGTAATGATAATAAAACCGACATCAATAAAACGCAGAACTGTAATTGACAAAAATACGTTGAGTTCATTCATATTTTATTCGAATTTTTGTATTATCAATCACATGAAGAATTAACGAGTTTATTTACAAAAAGTTAGTAGCATAAAGTTGAATTTGATTCGATAGTAAGTAGATGTTTACCGTAAAACGTAAACTACGTACAATAGAAATAAAGCCAGAGACGCTACACTTTCTTTGTATCACAAAACGAGGAACATTTAAATTTAGCCACTAAATTTGAAGACTTAACGAGTCTTCATGCATGAGCGTTGTCTAGCCAGATGACTGACCTTCTCTAAGACTTGGGCGTTTGTGATCTGTTATCATACAATTCTTCTAGAGTTATCATGACTGGAAGACGTGATTCTAAACATGAAAACTGTATGCAGTCATGAAAAATAGTTATGAAACTTCAGTATTGCTCGCTTCATGTTCCTTCTAAAAACGGCTTACTAAAATATATTGATTAGATATAAAATATTTGATTTAATTTATCAAGCATGATGATTGGTAAACTCTTGATATTGAACTCATTTATACCCAATAAATATTTCTTCATAAACTGCAAACTCATTTACATCCTATTTAAATGAAACACGTAACGCCTAATGATCCGCATGTTTCATTTCAGTATTTTCTCTAAATAAGCTGGCAAACATTTTGTAAAATTTCTACTCAGATCTTACACAATTCTATCCCATAGTTCAAACACTCGTATCGCTTCAGTATAGAATAATCTGTACGAGTAGAACAAAAACATAGAGAACTATTCTTTATTTTCTTACAAAGATATTTTTCATGAATGAAATTATAGTATAAAAACTTTCTTGAGCAAAACATAGACGTGCTTTTGAATACATATGGTGAATAGAACACTTCTGAATTAAATATATCTTATGAATATACCACGACCATCAAAATTCCTTCAGATTGCAAACGCATATCCGAAACTCATATCGTCAATCACACGCCCCAGCATTTTGTGAATAAAAAACTGTAGTCCACCGAATCAAACTCTGACAGAATCAAAATGAAGAATAATCGTTAAATGGATATTCACAAACTCTCTGCACATAGCAGTGCATGAGTTCTTAACCATAATTGCTGCATGTATTCTGCATTGTCAGACCCACGAGCAGATAAACGACCAAATTTTCTCATCGGAGTGTTATCAAAAATTGAAAGTAAGGGGAAGCTAACGGAGCTGTTCTGTGTGGTAACGCGGCTGTAGTTGTCACGGTGTTGAGCTCCGAACATACATCGGCAAAAATAAATTTCGAAATACCAGCCCTCAGGTATCCCAAGAGAATGTCTTGGTGACTCTTTTCCATGTCAATATACAATCAGCAATCATCACAATCATAGGCAGAAAGTATTAATGCTTCAATCAGTGTTATTTAGACCTAACCTTTACAATTTTCGTTGATGCCCTTACTGTCAGGGCCTCCAGGGACATCTTTCAAGGTGGCACAAAACCCATTTGGAGCCCTTAAGATTTGAAAAATTATTTTAAAATTAAAAAAACATTGATCAAAAGAAATATGATGCAAATATATGATTACATATAATAAATATGACAATATTAGCAGATATCATTTTTTGCCATTTTTTAGTGATTTTTTAAATAGTCGTTCAGTTATGGGCCCCTCTGTAGCTCTCGGGCCCATGAGCAATGCACGTGCTGGACCTCGTCTCATAAAGCCTGCTTGTAGTTCTTACTCAGTGTCTGATTTGCATCTCAGTCGTGACACGGTCCTCTCAAGTGGCGACCTAAAAGGCTGAGTCAGCACAGGTCAAAGCCCTAGAGCTGATAACAATAGATGTCATTTTTTGCTGCAGTTTTCCGACTAACGTGGCAGTTTTCTGACTGTTGCTGCAGTTTTTTTACTGACGTGGCAATTTTCTAAATGGCGCTGCAGTTGTTATACTGATGTGGCAGTTTTCTTACTGGCGCTGCAGTTTTTTAGTGACGTGGCAGTTTTCTTACTGGGGTTGCAGTTGTTGGACTGACGTGGCAGTTTTCTCATTGGCTATGCAGTTTTTAAGCTGACGTGGCAGTTTTCTTACTGTTGCTGCAGTTTTTGAACTGATGCAGCAATTTTCTTATTGTTGCTGCAATTTTTTCATTGACGTGGCAATTTTTTGGCTGTCACTGCAGTTTTTCGACTGACCTGGCAGTTTATTTATTTACGCTGGATTTCTTTTGACTGACGATGGTATACGATGCAAGGCCTGTGCACACCCCGCAGCATAAAGCTATTTTATTTCATCTTTTAACAGTTCATTTATTTTGATAACATACTTTATGCCTGACTGAGTTTTTCCACAGTAGCAGCTATCTGAAGCCCACGTCCTATTATTTTCCCTTGGTTTTAATTTATAGTTTTTGTGTGATGGTAGTACTGATGTGGTGATAGTAGTGATAATGTATAGTGAAGTGTAATGATGTGTTAATGTGTAAGGATGTGTGTGCTGTGTTATTGTGTAAGGATGTGTGAAGGTGAATGGGTACGTGTGGAATGCGAGCAGTTGGACCGCAGAACCATTAAAGCCCAACCGACGTTGCGCAGCAAAAATACAAACAAAACAGGCAGCGTAAGCAAGTTTGAACGCCGATCAGTTGAAATATGTTCTGCGACAGCCTCGAAACGTAGGAAATATCGGATAAGAGGCCAACGGAACAACGGCCAACGGCTACAAGCAAGACCAAAGGCGAAAAGAATGGCTAAAATTCAGGAGGCGTATTTCTAGAAAACACCAATGGATTATATAAGCAGCAGTCGGAAAATCAAGGGAGGCCAAAAGAGAAAGGCGTCATAGTGTTCCCAGCGGGCATCTACGAACTGGGCCCGAGCGATCGACGTCGAGGAAGCAAAAGACGAAGCATCACTCGGAGGGTGGTAAGAGCATTTCAGGGATAGGAAACAGAAATAAACGTAATAGGGCACCTCTATCAAGGCATGCACTTGCGGAGGATTTTTCTCCCATTTTTGGGAGGGATCCACGGGATCTGTCGGGAGCTATCGGGATCGATCGGGACCTAGAATATCTACAGTAACTACTAGTGCTGCTAGATCTACTACTACTACGACTATTACTCTGAGAGAAATTAGATCCTTGGAAAAGATCATATAAACTTGTGAAAATTTCGTCAGTTATTAACTCGGAGGGGCTCGGAATTTCAGCGGCAAGTTGGATTTAATGTCTACGTGATTACTTCGGAATATGGACAATAGGAACCAAGAGGAAATATTAATTGATACAACTTTAACTTGTGCCTTTTAAACCAATGAAGGTTGGGAACCAGCGGGAGAAGCGCACACATACAATGTAAACAAAGGACAGCCGATGCTACGCGTAGGGCTCTCCTGAGTATATATTCGTACGTGCGATGAACGAAGTGTAACGTCATTCTTAGCTCTGTTAGTCGTCGAGAGTAAACTGAATAATTCTTGTCAATGAATTTGGTTAATGGGATTGCAGTGATTGTTAATCCATGAAAGTGTATTTAGTTTAATGTTAAGGGTGCGATTAAGTGCAGGGATTGGAGTGATTTTCAGTGAATTTTGGCGTCTTCGCATGTATTTAGGAAACGTCGTAGATAGAATAGTGTTTCAATTCCGCAACCACTCGACATTGTGTGATTTAAATAATTATTGTGAGGGGATTTGGTTGATTTGAAGAGATATCATAGATCACTTTGATTTCATAACAAATGTACATATTTTTCGTGTATTTTTCCGTATGTTTTTCCAGTATATGTTAAGCTTATTAATTGTGTTTATACTCTTCTTGTGTTGGCCTCATTAATGCATAATATATCATTCATGTCAGAGGGTTTGGATTCATCCAATTTGCGACGTCTCTCTCTCGTTATGAAAAATTGATTGTATTTCAATTAACATAAAATGTATATGTAATACATTAACTTTGTAAGAAATTAATTGATGCTCATAATTATTGCATATTTATGCTGTGGCCGTGTAGAGAAAGAGCACGTATCGTCACATTTGTACTCTTCATGTTTGAATTATGCTTTTTAAATATTAACGTCATTCAGACGAAATAATCTGAATAAAAAATTGAAATAAAATACTAAGGTTGTCAGTAGAAGTGAATAATTTATATAAATGATTTCAAATAATTCTATTCATTTATTACCTAGTTTGTGTGTCTTTATTCAATTATTTCTCTTTTTTTATTCACTTATTTCTGTCTTCAAAATTTTCACAAGCTAGTACAAATAGCCTGACATTTATTCTGAGTCATTTCTTTTCGTACCAATACAGTTATTTACGTGCTTGTTTGATTACAATTTAGCAGATACCTATTCTTACGAATTACATGTTATTGATTCATATATTCATGTGCTTATTCACATCTTTATTACCGTATGTATTTATCTATTTATTCGTATTCATTCACTTAACTATCGATTTATTTATTAATTGTTGTTCTTAACTAACTTAAAACTATCCAAGTTCAGTTTTTTTGAGATTGGCTAACCCAAAATTTCTTAGGTTTAACTTCTTCAATCAGTATGTTTCATTTTATGACGCACTGCGCACTTACAAATTTTGGATTTTATTTTCAAAAAGGACCAAGGTATTTATCAATCGTCATGTAAGAGACGCTCCCAATAAATACAGATACGAAACTGGGCAATAGTTGTGAATTTTATCAGCATGGCCTCAATTTCTGATGTACGAGATAAGTGCCTTGAGGCACTGATGAGACGGTCACTGTACACTGGCCACGCCGCCAACAAAAAGCTTCGGCAAATGCTAGGAAGGATCACTCTGTATGTGGGTTACATGGTGGTCACACGGCTCGTAGAAGCCTCACAAAAATTCGCGTCTCTCAGGTAACTGCAGTGCTCTCTCAGACACGGATGCCTAGCAAGAAATACACGAGTGCACATCGACACGGTACAAACTTTGTACAAAAATTGTTCAAGTTTTAGTATCAAAAATGTTATAAATTCTGACTTGTTGAAGTTTTTGGAGCCTTGCTAATGGGTTGGTTTCTCGTGGTGACCACAGCCTCTCTTCGTAGATACATGAAGCAAACAAAAATTAAGGCAAGGTTAGTCGAGTTCTTTGATTCGCCCTGGAGTTTTCTTACTGGCGTTGCAGTTTTTTGACAGACGCAGCAGTTTCCTTATTTACGCTAGATTTTTTTGTCAGACGGTAAAGATCTTTTTTTGAATTTTTTGGTAGAATGGTATGTAGAATGTAGTGTGAAGTCCAGTGTCAAAAATGTCAAAAGTCCAGTGTGTCAAAATGTAGAATGGTAGAATTTTTTGACACACTGGACTTTTTTGATTGACGCAAAAATTCTATTACCGGCGCCGTTTTTTTCTAATGCTGAGTTTTTTTTTGATTAACGGTGGATTTTGTTTTACTCATACTAGACTTTTTAACTGGGGTAGTTTTCTAGATGACACAAAAATGTTTTGACAAACCCTGGATATTTTTGACTGATGCTTGAGTTCCTCAGCTGGGCAGGAGTACTTTAACTGACACTAAAAGTTTTTGCCTGCAAGGGATTTTTTTATACCTTGAATTTTACTCCTATTTACAATCACTAGAAAAAATCCTAAATGCCTTTACCCTTGAAACTACACAAATTGCTTATTTTACTTGTACAAATTGTGTGTTCATTGTGTTGAGTTTTAGTATGGTAATATTGGGTTGGCCAAAAAGTTCGTTCGTTTTTTTAAAGAGGAACTTAAAACCGAATTAATATTTAGAAACATTTATGTAGTCAATAAAATAGTTTTCATGTGCATCTACTACTATTTGTATCTGTTTGATAAATTTTTAATCCCTTGTTCAAAGAATGTAGGCTCTTTATTGGTGAAGAGGATGTCCAAGAAACTTTTAACATCTTCATCAGAATCAAACTCGTTCCCATTCAATGAATTCTGCAGTGTACGAAACAGATAGAAATCAGAGGGAGCCAAATCTGGAGAATATGGAGGGGGAGGTAAAACTTCTCAACCAAGATGCAGCAATTTTTTCCGAGTAGCCAAAGCAGTATGTGACCGTGAGTTGTCATGGTGAAAACAACGCCTTTACGATTGACTAGCTCCGGTCGCTTCTAATGGAGAGCCATACTTAATTTATCCAGTTTGCAGTAAACCGCTGAATTGATGGTTCTGTTAGCAGAAAGAAGTTCAAAAAAGATGACACCTTTCCAATCCCACCATACCGATAACTTCACTTTTTTTGAATGGAGGCCTTCTTTGGGTGTTCTTTGTGGTAGATCATTTGCCGTTTTCCACGATCTTTTGCGCGTAACATTACTGTACACGATCCACTTTTCATCTCCATTAACAATGCGTTTCACAAATGGGTCATTACTTTCCCGTTTTAGCAACGAATCACAAATGGAAACTCGATGCACAAGATTTGCTTCTGTCAGTCAGTGTTAGGTCGGTCTGTGTTAGTGTATTACACACTAGCGTCAACATGTTCGCTAAACTGAATACAGTATTTAAAGAATAAAGACATAAAAATGCATTCTAGAAAGCCGGAAAGATGGCATTTAAAAACGAACGAACTTTTTGGCCAACCCAATATTATATTCAAGGTCAAGTACAGAGTTTTCGGACGATCTCGATATCAACATGGCTCGCTAGCTTCCACTGTGTTGAGAGTTTGCTCTGGTTTATTTTTTGGCTCTTCCAGTGGCTTAGACCTGAATAAAAAATTAAAATATGCATCTGTGGTAAATATTTTTGTATACCTGAAAGATTGTTAGTTTTTGATTCACCGAAAAAAATTACCGGTGAGTTTCTGATAGATTTGATACTTAAATTATGGTATATTTCAGTTTTAATTGCATGATTTGTAAGAGGATTAAAACTAAAGCAAGATATGCACTACCAAATACAATATTACACACAGTGCAAGGGACTTGCTAAAGTTGCGTTGCTGATCATACATAGTGCAAATAACTTGTTAAAGCAATGCTAATAAAATCCTACTAGCTTCTATTCTTTCTGGATACAAATGCATAGGGTTATACTCTTCTTGGTCAATGTCTCAGAATCTCTTAAAACTTTGTATCGAACTCAGACAACGGTCACAGACCATGAAAAATTGGTTTACCCGTGTAAATAAACAGGTCAAAATGATCTACACAAGCACTCAGAAAAATTCAGCCAGGCTTTTGAATAATTAATGAGTGTTTGCAAAGAAAAATATCACAGCTTGAAAAGAGAACTCCCTTTTCTTTAAAGTTGGGATTCAACTCGTATCATAACATGTAGATGTTTAATATCATACTGCCAAATTTAGACGATTCGTCATATCATTTCAAAAATTAAAAAAACATGAAATAGAACATGCAAGTAAGTGAAAACTGTTTGCAGGGGGAAAAGAAATGCTAAAATATATTGTTTCTTTCAAGCAACAAATATTTTTTGCATAGATATTACAAATTTCGAGAACATCAATTCTTATTAAAACAGCTGACATTGTCGTACAAATGCAAAAAACATTCAGACACTGAATTGAACTTTTATTTTTGCGCACATGCAACACTTACGATATTACCAAATTTTTAGCTGCCCTGTATAAAAGGAAACAAGTAAATTACGCTGCGTGAGGGATCTCAAAATCATGCTCCTAGTTATTGGGGCGCTCACTTCCAGTGACACTTCCTTTTCTAGAATGCATGCACACTCGTAACATGAGAAGAACATCTTCTTCTTCTAAGAATTTAAAGTTATTCTAAAATTAAATTTTCGAGGATATATGAGCTCCTAAATAACACTGGATATTTCATAGAAAAATCACCGGTGTCGACTTAGGCTTTCGTCCCTCCAACTTCAAGCTTTGACCTAATCTAAGATCAATACAATCCCGACCTAGAAAAGCTAAACTGATAAAAGATACTCTTGTGACGAAGTTGTAGCGGTTGCTGCATTGCCCTAAAAAGCCTAATTATGTCTTAATGCATATGACAATGATAAGTCCAACCAGGCTGAAGATTGCACAACGATAATGAAAAGATAAGAAACCAAGATTATAAGCGTTCTACTTTTCTATAAGAACACAGACTGAGGTTATGCTGTCAAGTTAATTTCTACAAATTACGTGCTTCAATTTTTTTATGGTTGTTTACCACGCATGTCTTGAAATTATCTTTTGAAATTTAGTTTTGGCTTTTGAATCTATACGTAGTTGATGCTACTCGTGGGAAAATTATTTCTGGTGTTGATACGCTGATATTAATTTTGCTGTATCGTGTGATGTTAAGGAACGAGCTCTAGACCGCAACACTGAGAGACTGTGTGGGTCTAGGCAAGTACACAGAAAGCTGGGAATCCCTTTCCCTTTATTGTTTCTCTGCCAACTAAACTTCCACTTTCCATTACCTTCCATTATCCAAAAACTTAGAAAGAAATTGTGTAGACAGTTGATGCTCAGTTTCCATGGACCTTTCTCGAACGTGTGTATAAATTTCTATGTAAAACCCTATTTTTATTCATGTTGCTATTCAAACATACTATACTAGGAGAGACATGGCAATGACATTAACACATATATTCATAACCTTCTCGTGTATCAAGTAATCTAATTTCGGAATCTTCCTTTGAAAATTCTAAAAACAAAATCGAGACCCTTTATTATACACATAGTTTTTTGTCCAATAAGAAAGTATTTTCGTGTTTGTGTAAGCTAATACTAAATTTTTGTGCTATGCACATGAAGAGAATTCTGTCAATCATAATTTTTTAAAAATGTTTGATACATAAATGTAAATTTCAATCAATCTACAGATGTGCAACACAACACTTGGAAGTTGTGTAAAGTTGCTTAAAAATGTGTTTATTGCTCTCATATTTCTATGAACTTATTATCATTAAAAGTTAAAGTAATAAAATGAATGCTATAATACTGGCGCTACTGGGTGATTTTCCTCAGAAGCAATATGTTAATTTTGTCCTATTTAACACTTTTTTCGCATTGACATCGAACTCGTACTTAATACATGCTCAAATTCACAACTATGATAAAAATTATGCATTTTAAAATTGATTAAGATTCTGGATACCAATGAAAAGGGTCAATGTCCCCTTACAAAATTTTTAGGGATTTTTGGCCAATGTCTAAGATTTTTTTTAAACTTGGTATCAAGCTGAGACACTGGTTACAAACAATGAAAATATGCTTTACTGGTGTAATTAAACAGGTATTGTGTCATTATCTAAAAATTAACATCGACGTAAATCATGTATGACGCATTCAACATAGTGGCAGTTATTTTGTAATTCAGTTTTATATCTTCGCGTTTTCATCATATTTGCTCAATCATGATAATTATTAAATATTTTTTCTTCAGTTTTTAAATAGAAATGCAAAGAAACTCTAACCAAATGCTTCATTTTTGATCAGCATTGTAATGTTGTGAAGCTTAGTATAAAACCCAAGCAACGATTTTATCTGCGTTAACGTGAGGTTTATTGTCAGTACCGTGAGGATATGATTATAAAAACTGCAGTTTCAATATACAATTCATTTACACATTCTTTGCTTCCGCTAATTTTCCATAAAAATAAGATATTTTCATCACCCAGATCTTTATGATGAAATCATTACTCGATTCATGAAAAAACACATGAAATAATAACGGATCTGTAGTGAATATTGTCATTAACTACATGTACATAGGTAAGCAAATGTGCAAGCATGACATCATTTGTACTTTCATATTATATACTTTTAACATTTGTATTATTCTTATATTGTACTTATATTATAATTACATTATACCCACATTAAGTTTTTCTTATACTTTTATAATACTTTTATTGTGCTTATATTGTACTTACATTATGCTTACCTGTTAACGAAGATATATATACTGCTTCCTATGGTGACTACGATGGATAGCCAAAGTGGCGGTACTAGGCCTTTATTATATCAAGCAATCCTGCAGTAAATAATCCTAAAAGCAACTCTACTTCAAAACAATTGATATCACAAACTAATATTCAAACGTTAACTTGACAAGATCATATCCCAAATCGTCAGACTTTAATTATTTGTGTCCCGAATGTTAAATGAGATAAAAAACTACAGAGGTAAAGCTATACCTTATCGTCTTCGTACTTATAAATACCTGCCATATCCCCATAAAGAAGAGAAAATGGTATGAAAAGCATTGAGATACGTATCATTTCTATTGTGCAGCAAGTCCCTGGAACCTAAACACTTGATTTATTAAGCAACTGGTACATCTCTCCGATACTTGGAAACTGTACAGCGTTCACGTTTCTCTAATTGGATTATAATAAACTTTACGATGTAGTTTGTGTACTTATGAATATTGCAGACATATATTCGTTCGAATTGTGGATTAATTAAAATATTAAAGAAAGTTTAAAATCCCTTTTTTGTACACTGTTTAAATATCACGTTCGTCAGAAATAACATTTTATGATACAGGGGAAAAACTGGATTGAAATTTTACCCTTATTTATTTGTATCTATAATACAAACGGAGAGCATAAGATAAATGTTCTTTTCTTATTGCATTCATGAATCAAACTGGAATAAGTTTTATATAGTGCGGCTCAAAAGTCACCCTTTCTAAACATTTATTACGCAAAAACTTTAAAAGATACAAAGTTCTAGTAAATTGCGATTAAAAGAAAAATACTGGAAGTTTTTTGTATTTATGATACAAGCTGACTTTTGGGCCACCTTGTGTATGCAGTGGGTACACTAGATACCAACAAATAATTATAAAATACCGGTCTACTTTGTTTGAGGTCACTCTTGATAAGGAGACGTCGATAAAGCGTGCGAATGTTCTGACCCTTTCAAAAAATTCTTCTTCTGTATCAAGGTTAACAATTAACAAACAAAGATAGGTCACAAATCTTTTTCGTTAATATTTTTCGTACCCTTCTAGATCCATTAGTTGGTAATTGTCTGGTTAGTTTGTTTGTGCATTTGATCTGTTTTGGGTTGTTGTTTTAAGACCGTCGGAAAAAACGAAAAGGGCTACATTTGACTTCTATGCTGATTTACTGGTGTTTTTTTACTGTTTTTTTACGTTAATTTACTGGTGTCAAAAAATTAACGTAGTCGTAATACGAAAAAGGACTCCAAATTTTTGAGATTGAATGCAGGGAAAAATTATTTCCATGTTTCCTTGCTTGCAGTATCTGTGACACGAGGTAGGGGCTATACTCGTATGTCAGTGCCTAGGTAAAAAGTAAATAAATTTGATAAAAAAAGTTGTTTCACTACCGTTTTAATCAAGTAAAATATTGGACTTATAGACTGTTTCCCGATATTTGCAAATCACTGAAGCTCAGTGGCAGTTTTAAGCAGGACTTGAATTAAAAATTTAGAATTAACCCTGTACAGGGTGACTAAAAAGTACCCTGCTTTCATTTCAATATTCCAAAATGAGGATAATGTTAACACAATTCATTCAAAAACACATGAATATCTTCACTTACAGGTCTATTAGACTCATCATTATTTTAGTATCATGCGCTATTATAGGTCGTGATGGGCTTAGTAATGCTGAAACTAATTCATAATAAATCCTATTCTTGTCTTGTAAAACACGACAGGGGCTTTCAACAAATGTTTTTAAATATTTTACTTACAGCAAATCAATTATCACGTCATAGAATTAATACCGTGGTATCATCCTTGAGTGTAGCCTACAGAGAAAATAAACTGACACCTGTATTGAATCGAGTAAATCAATGATTTCATAAACACCATACAGGGCTCATAATGCATCCTGCAAATGAAGATGAGCTGAATGACTCTACTTCACATAACTACTACAAAACAAAAGATTCAGTGTTTCACAAGGTGAAGAGATACCCAAAACCAGAACTTCACATTTTCCGCATATCTTTTCGGTATGAAATTACGAGCATAGAATAAGAACCCCGGCCTCTACCAGGTGACCGTCTGGTGTTGGCTGTACGTTGGTAAATAGTGTAAGATGGTATAATGGTTCAGTGTTTACTGTGTTCAACTAGTAATGTTCTGTGTTAGGTTATATCAGTTACCTATCTATCCCTAATATTTATTAGAGGCCGTCGTGCATTCATTTATTTATTTATAATTGTTTCTATTGTCCCCTTACTACTGAATTAGATAGGGGTAGTTCATTGGATACAAGGTATTACTAAGGAGGTGAAATAAAATGTTTATTTTAGGCTAACTAATGACTTTTCAATCGAATGGATGTACATGTATTTTAAGCATTGTATTCTATGTGCCTAATCCAGGATAAGTATGAAATTCGCGTGTTTTTCGTTACCAGCATTTTTCTTCAATGTACAAACTCAGGAATCGCGTGGTTAACTGCCGAATGAAACTACATCATTAGTAAATAAGCAACATCTTAAATTAGAGTAAAATTTTTCACAATAATAGAATTATTGCAATTTTACTCTAGGCTTATCAGGTAACATCAGTACCACTGTGATGAGTATTCCTGAGAAACCCCCTCGCTCACTGACGGGCAGCTAAAATCGACGTTTTGTGAATCTAACTTATGGGGAAGCGAAATTCTCAAGTCTTAGACGAGAGTTAGAACTAAACTCCGTACTTGAGTATCTTCCAGCCGATCTCTCGTAGTTTGTTGCGGCTTTGGGAGAACAATGTCGTTACGATTTTTTAATTTATACTGCTACTAGCATTAGGTTGTGTTTTTGATAAGTGTAGACATATGTATGTGGCTACTGAAGATATCATGGGCGAACGTAGATTAATATATTGTGATGTTCCTAGTGCAAATTTCATTCATTCTCCAATGATCTTGAGATTCAGGACACGTTGAAACTAAACGTATTCATCGAATTGAATTAGTCTAGCTGAAGAAAGCTCAGCAGTGTTAGAAGCAACGGTTTACACTATTGTGAGATCAGCTGTTTTCGTAAACGATTGAAATCTAGCTTGAGCTTGGCGCTGGCAAGCTTATCCAGACCTTCCAAATGAACCTAGAAAATTAGGAGCGATGTTTATGAACTTTGATTGACAGCCATTTTTTTCAATATCCTGTTCCATATCTAGTGGTCTGTGATGGATCCAATTTTTTTATTTTGAATACCGAATGTTATTTTCAATACCTGTATCCTGGCATAGTGAAGGTTACTCCCAATAGGCGTATCATACACGTACATGTGTTACTGAATCAGTTTATAATTTCGCTACGTGTTTGTATTGTTACTTGTCTACTCCTTAATTGAGGACCCGAGTAGGGAAGTTGTCTCCACTCCCCCCTTCTTGACCTCCTTCCCCCTTCTTGACCTCCTTCCCCCTTCTTGAC
>VCRD01001943.1:0-30105 GCA_006783055.1 Trinorchestia longiramus
TAATATTGTTTGAATGAAAATAGTTTCCGGGTTCAAAATTTTCTCTTAAAAGGTTCCCTATGTTTCAACGAATTTCCCAATTGTTATATATGATCATGAATGAGGCTCTTATGAATTTGGCCGTAGAATAAATTTTTTAATGGTAATTAAATTGTTACTAATAATATACTCAATTCTAGTCATACGTGTACATAATGCTTGACTGTTAACACAGTTGTATGTGATTTGAAATAAAATAAAAACACATACATTGTGTACACTAGATTACGAAGTAAACTTAAAGCAGGTCAATGGTCAAAAAAAACTTTTTTGTAAAACGATTTTCATAGCTATCTTGAAAATAAGGCTATAGTGCATAATGCAACACATACTTTTTGATAATATACAGTTCTAGAAGCACGTTTTAGGTACTATCACGTTGACGACCCTTAGACATTTTTATTCTATAATACTAGGCTTAACAATTTGAAATTGCGCGTTCTTGATGCAGCTTGTCTGCCACTAAAATTACAGAAACGTGTTTAAAGGTAATTAAAAATTTTGTGATGTATATTAAAGGTAATAGTTTCAATTTAGTCATTGAACTGTCCAAGAGGCATATTGAAGCCAATGCACTAATACCTCTTCTGTCCTGTTGAAAAAGGCGTCCAGAACAAAGTAAGGCACATGCCTAAATGAAGAGGATAGACACTGCACGTCCATGCATGCTGCTGAGAAATACATTGTGCCTCCTCTAGCTCATCGAGACTAATTTGTTCCTTTGCAAAAGTACCGGGAGGACTTTAGTGCATCAGTCGTCTACGTGGTCCTAATTATTGTCTTTGCGGACATCGTGTCGCCATACGAACATCTCGAAATACTATTACAGTTTTCCCGTTTGGAGTACGTTTTAAAGTCGTTGACCAGGTAGAATACAGGCAATTAGATGCACATTTTTGTGCAATTCAGGTTTGGCAGAATTTTATTTTGAAATCCTACTGATGTTCGTATGTACTCACTGTTGACTTAAATGAAGTTCTTCAATATAATAAAATTATTCATCAGCAAGACTGAAGACGAATAATGTTTAGCTTCCATGGACTCTTCAAATTAACTACTTGAATGAGAGACGGCTCTTGAGAATCAATTTATTGTGAATTTAATTGCAGTGCTCAATTTGATACCCGACTGACGAAATTAAGAAAATGTCGTTAACAGCTACAACCTACACTGATTTTTTCCCCTAAAACAATAGAAAACATTTACCTTTTGTGTTTACAACTGCAGTCACGAAACTCTGCCGAGATCTTTCGTTTGGGCCAATATTTAAAAGGATTTTCGAGTTTCCTTATCAGATTCACGTACAAAATTATTACTGTGTTCGTGTCGCAAAGATGTGTACTATATAGCAATTTTATTTTGAGAAAGATATGCTTTTCAACTTTATGGTATTACTCATTTTGTCTTTGTTAAACATGTTAGCTGATCAATTAGTGATGGGAATCTCATAGTTGTCTGAAAACCAAAACTGTTGATCATACAGTAACTACCACAAGAAAGTATCTTTACTGTTTTTCTCTAATTGCAAAGGTTTATCAGACTTTGTCCAGCTTGAAATTACTAAATTCTTAACACTAGCAGATGAAATAGGATGATGCTTTGCAGAGAAAATGCCTCTATAAACACTCATGATTCGCATTGTCAAAGTTATTCATTTAGCATTTTCCTCACTACCCACTTAACTCTCTGAGCTTTCCTTTTTTAGTCATTCGCCCTTTCCTTTGGTTTTAACCTAACCATCGAGTTGAAGCTCGTGCTATGTGTTTCTCAATTTACGATTTGGATCTATATCGGTATCAGCTCAAGAAAAACATGAGTGGATATTTGAGCGAGTTTGTATTAATCATCATTTTAACTATATTGAATAGAGAAGTCAATATTCATCAAACTCAACAGCAGTAAATGTGAAACTTGCACATGCTTCCCATACTGAGGCCATGTCCTTGAACAAAATTTTCAGTTTATCTTTGGCCAGACACCAATGTTGTATCATTCTTTATGACTGCACATCAATATCGAACCTTCATCATTAAAGCCATAACTCTCGCCGTGTTTTTTTTTTGACAAGGCTTTTTCCTTTGGCTAGACTTACACACTGTATCTTCATCAATCAAACTCTGACACCAGATAACGAAATGAATTTAATGTACTCTAGTGTCTTTACAGTGCTGCCAGTACCTGTACGCACCATAATATAGTTCTGCTGTCGGACAGCTACTAATGATAAATGAAAGAAAACTCGCATAAGCAGAAGAGATTGTTCGCAATTGCTGCCTGTCGAGATTAAGCAGCTGCTTATTGATGGATTTAAGTCAACTCATCGTCTCGTGTTACAAGAATAATGCTCTTGTTGAGATGGTGCGGAGAATTGACGTTCTAGTTGAACAATTCAGTACATTTTAAGTCCATACTTAAATGAAGCATAAAATACTAATGAATTCAAGTTAGATAAAGAAGTATATTTATGTTGGTTGTCGATTATTAACAATATATTCCCTCCGGTTGGAAATATTTGGGGCACTAGTAAAAAAGTGTCTGCGTTGTGGTTTTTAAGAAAAGCTTTTATTTTTTGCACAATAAACGACTGTTTAAAGTGTGTTTAACTAGAATTTTATCATCAAGGTAAATAAGTGGCTATGGTGAATATAATTATGCCTTTTTCTTTCCCAGATGATATTTAAATTTTTCTTTAACTACCCGCGGTGATTTAATAACTATGGAAAATCAAGGTAATGTTAATGTAAAGCACCTACATAAACGACAAACAAAAGATTTAACCGATTCTTCACGAAGAGCAGCATTACAGGCTCTACTGGAGAGGTCTAAAGCTCAAAAGCTCAAACGTTAACCAGCCTCCAAACACTCCAGACCTGAATGACCTAGGTTATTTCAATTCAATCTTATCCATTCAGCACCAAAAAACTCCAATTAACATTGATAATCTAATTGAAGAAGTGAGAGACAGCAATAGAAAATTTCAGAGATTAGAATTGAACACCATTTTCCTCACTTTCCAGCAATCATTGGAACAAATTATTTTTGGCTGACGGCGGCAACAATTACAGACTACACTTGTCGGAAATATAGTTCAGAAGAAATGAAATTCTTTCAAATTCAATCAAGACCTCACAAGAATAAACGGATAAATTGACAAGCATTGAGTAAATATTTTAAAGCTTATTCTTATTTAATATCACAGTATTTTTTTAATTGTTGATAAATTTTTAATTTTATGTATTTTGATAATGTATGAAATACATGATCAAGTTAACCTGTATTTCTTTGAAACAAACCACCCTTCAAAGTTTAAACTTGTATGCATCAAATATTTCCGACCAACTTCAAAACTGATATGGACCAAATATTTCTGACCGGAAGGAGTGATAGATTTGCTCTGTATAGAATCTAATTGTATACACTGTTCACATACTCTCATAACGCATGTCAACTTCCCTTTCTATATCACACCCGCACTATAGACATTCCTTTACGCAGTCAAACTATTGGTTACGCTTTAAAAATACCTATATATACTGGAAATGATACTCCATAATGAAAATATTGATACGTAATCTAAATATTGCAACTTAATTCAAACTTTGCTACGTAATGCACATGTTGCTAGGTATTGAAAATACTGGTACGTAATAGAGTGACTTGAGCCGGCTCATCACTAGCAATTTGAATGTTCATTTTCTGAAGCCGGAGGAATCATGAGCTTGCTTGATATTCATTAAAATCGTCTTTGGAAACCAATTTTAATAGAAGTTACACAGTAATTACTTGAATTTGTCATGAAAGCCACTGTTTTTATACCAAACGTCGTTTTTCCTTGTATCTCCCATATGTACCACGATGGACCTTAAATAGAATTTAAATACAATATAAAACAAGAGAAATAAGGTCCGCGTATTTCTCTTTCTTGTTACATGATCCTTCTAAGATCAATGCCAGTGTAATAATTTGAAATTATAACTCATGTATCAAGACACATAACTCCAACTCCTGAGTTATAACACTGAGGATTTAGTATTCCAGTTAAGGAATAATATTGCTGTATTCAACTGAAAGGTGTTAGATTCTACTGAAAACTGCTGTATTCAACTGAAAAGGACTGTATTCAATTGATGGAACTTATGTTGAGATTAAAGAAATTAGTGAGGAAAGTCACCAGCTGCAGCTAAAATATGCTTAAATAAGCATAAGTCCTGTGATGAAACCTTTGCTGATTGTTCAATGGATGCTACGTAAAACTTCTAAGTTCCATTAACCAGCATAAAAAACAATCAAAGTGGGAAATACTTTTCATACCTGAACACCTTGGGTTTTGTACATCCAAATTAAAGGACTGATTTTATTTGTGATCTGCATGAGTTATGATAAAAATTCTAGATGTCGTGGGAGAAGAGGTCCCTGTGTCTTAGATTTTGTTTCGCATTGCTTCTGGCATTTTGCTCGTTCCCTAATTAAATTACTCATAATAATCAATACCCAGCTCCTCACCACGTACCTCTTTTCCTATATTCCTTGCACTGATAAATCTGTGTAGAATTATAGGGTACAGATGTTTTCTTTATACAGATCCTTTTTTTATAGATACCACTGACGTTGTTCGATGTTCAATTTTGCGGTATTATTGGGATACCAACAATTTCTTTACTTCTTCGTCTTGAAGCAACTTTGAAGACTTAAGCCTTTGAATTCTTCATTAAATTTACTAAATTACAACTGCAACGTTTTTCCTCATTGTTTGAAGAAATCACGGACTATTCTCGTGAATGAATACTAATTTTTCTTCGCCTTCTATTGCAGAGTAAGCCACTTTCTAAACCTCAAAGCTCAGCTGAATTTTGAACTTCAATGCCCAAACACTTTTTGGACCTTGACGCGTTTTTTCATTCCTTAGCAATACGTTTCTTAATAAAGAAAAACCCACGTGGTTGCAGTATAGCCTTAATACTCCTTCCGTCAATATGAGCAATTTTTCTGCAATACTGAAACAGAACAAAAGGCAATTGAACGAGCCAATGAGACCCGTAAAACTTCCTGGACAATTATAGGATCAGGACTGTAAAGATGGCGGCCATTCTGCTTGGGTCGATCAGCTAAAAAGGCCATAGCGCCGAATGCTCGGTCTTGCCAAGCTGCACACAAAAACACTAAAGCTTCACTTTACAAAGGGATGAACGTGTGCCCGCGAACTGTTAGTTTATGAACGGCTGGAGTGCACAGAGTAGGTAACGCGGCCATGCTGTTCTGTAAATGCGGAATAAAGCGGTCAAATGAAAATAGGTATATTAACGAGCCCATGGTTTCCCACACATCAAACTCATAAGTTAAGAGTTATCCTAAAAACTTCAAATAACATATACATAAAATTTTATTTTTGACAGTTCATTAATATGCGTTTTGAATATGCGTCAGCTATATGCGTCAGCTTGAATACCTGACGTATTATAGCTGAACTCGACTTGTTCGAAACTAACTGAGTGCAATTTCAGTCGGCAAAGTGTTGTCTCATTTCTACCGGTTTTTATGTAATGTATATCAAGATATGGATGTGGTTCAAAATTTGGCGTGTGCTAGTTTATGACTCATTTGAAAAAATCAGTATCCAATTATTTCTGAATGTACCCAACCTCCATTTTTCGTTACAAAAACTTATTTTTTAGATTTGCTCAAAACTCAATGATATCGACATGAATACACTGACAACGCCACTCATCCAACCAGAAGTTGAGATTGGGTGCCAGCTTTGAGTGAAAATCTTTTTCTCACATAAAAAGTGTTTTACGAAAAAATGTTCATATTCTTTGATAAAGGATTATAGATTCTTATCAATAGTGATTACTATAAGTTTCATCAGTTGAATAAATTGGGTTCATAATTGTCATAGTTGGTCTACTAGTTATGAACTATTGATTATAATTGAAAGTTTTCGTATATTTACTAGGCATATGCTTTGGATTCGTGTCTGTTAAAGTGAGTAATTATAGAAGTCATTAGTGAAGCATTATAGTATGTACTTCACCGCGTCACTGATGTGTTATATTACAGTATAGTGTATCCTAGAGTCACTATGCTTCACAGGTTTGCACGGTTTTTACTTCAACGCCGTCAAAAAAAGGCATCATAAGCACCGAGGGTCTCAGTTTCAGGTACACTTCAAGAAGTCAGGAAATTATAGACCTGTCTTCTTTGTTTGCAAGTCTCCCTAAAAAATTAACAAAGTCGATATTTTTTATTGACTGTGAAGTCTACGAATTTCCAAGGTTACTGACTTGTTTTTCTTTCGGGTTCACCAGGGGTTTTGATAGCTTCAAAGTTTTACGCTTTTACTCACTCCCTTGAAGTGGTTTTATCACAGTAGGGTCCCTCTTCTCTTAGAAGTGTGTGTGTATACGGTTTCAATTGAATGTAAAAGTATCAACAAATATCAGATACCGGCATTGCTTGTATGTTTCTTTTCGTTTTAGAACCATCTGTCCCGTTTAAGTAATTTCGTTTCATTTCGTCTCACTTTTTGGCCATGTTGACGTCTCCGCGTGATGCATTATGTGAACAAATCAAAATTTTTCCACGAAGAAAAAAGTTTTCGCTGCCTGATTAGTAGCAACTGCTTTTCAAGGTAAAACAATTCATTATTTGATCTCATTAAAATTCAGTCTTTAAAATTAGAGTTTAGGCATGATAAGATTCCAATAAAGGTTTTCACATTTGCAGTATGGAAAGGCTTTGAGGACTGGATGAAATTAAATCTAAGCTTAGTAGTTAAGTCTCACAATTTTCTTAAAAACACGCACGAGTTCGTCAAGCTGAGTTCTCAGATATAACCCACAACTCACGAATTAAATATGACCTAAAATTAAATGTATAGACTCTAGATATTTGGTTTCTGCACTGGACAAAATCCTAGTTGCTAAAAAAGCTTTGATTTAATTCAAAAGCACGTCGGCGTGCATATGCGTCGCTGCTAGTTGAGCAGCTATCGATCATCCTGTAATGATTCCCAGCCATTATTCTGTAATAATTCCCTGCCATCATCATGTAATGATTCCCAGCCATTATTCTGTAATAATTCCCTGCCATCATCATGTAATGATTCCCAGCCATCATCCTGTAATAATTCCCAACCATTATTCTGTAATAATTCCCAGCCATTATTCTGTAATAATTCCCTGCCATCATCCTGTAATGACTCCCAGCCATTATTCTGTAATAATTCCCAGCCATCATGCTGTAATAATTCCCAGTCATCATCCTGTAATAATTCCCAGTCATCATCCTGTAATAATTCCCAGCCATCATCCTGTAATAATTCCCAGCCATCATCCTGTAATAATTCCCAGCCATCATCCTGTAATGTTCCCAGCCATCATGCTGTAATAAGCACGGGCATTTATGTTTGCTGTTTCAAGGTGGCTGAAGTAATTTTTTAGAAGAATGTTTTAAGGTAAGTAATATCGTTCATGTGGCTGATAATGCCATTGATCGATATCGTCTATTTTGAAGAAATATGGTTCAAACAGACCTGTGAGTTTAAATTAACACGTGGTGATGCTTCATACTAGGTTTAGTGTTTATTGTTTGAGGTGGTTTACACGTTGTCTTGGTTTCAAATCGATATAAGCGGACTATAAGTTCATGATAATAACCATAGTATTTTGCACGATAACGTACGACCAACACGCGAAAGGTTCATGAGTTACCTTATTTTTATACAGCAAAAAATATTACACGCTGTTATTGTGTCATGTGTGTAACAGAGTTTCAATTTCAAAAATGTGTTTTGTAATTCATTCGAAAACGTTCTTCATCGTAAAATACCGTTGAAAAGCGAAGAAAATATTCAGTAAAAATTTAATATATACGTTTAAATTTTGATTTAAAAAGGAACATCAACTTCTAATTTACAGTGGTAAAATGATAGTTTTAGTTATTGATTTTGCTTAGATATATGTATTCTGGATTCTACTTCCAGGATATGTCGTGTCGTAATAAACAGAGTGGAATGTCGATTGTGTTTTGATTAATATCATTTTAAGAGAATTCTTAAAGAGAAATGATTCTCTTTTTGTTGGATCTTCATAAAACATTGTTTTTTCCTACTGGAAGTGATTTGAATCATTAATTGTCACACTCATAGAACTCTGAAAAAGTTATGGCACCTATTGCATCTGCTGGCAAGTTTGATCTTCGAGCTTCAAATTCTCAAATTTGTCTCCCGTCAACATCCTTATTTCGTCGAGCACGATTTTCAAGGAAATTTTTGGGATTTTTCTTTCAGTGCCATTTTCGTTCACTGCAGGACCCGGAATTCACTTGGAAACCTCCATTATTCATGATCGAGCGTGAGCTCATCTCTTTATTCTGGTCATATTTTCTACTTGAAAGCTGCCAACGGAATCCAAATATATTTTTTTGATTCGTGTGACCTTGCCAACAAATTTTATTTTTTAGCTCGCCCAGAAAAAGATATTGAGGAGAATGCAATACTATCCGTGATATTGAACCTGTCACGCTAGAGCGAGAACCGCGACGTTGCTGGGCGCTCGTGCGAATCTGATTGAGCTGAAAATTTTATTTGAATAATTATTTCTTGTTTGAGTTTACATAAGCATGATCATTTTCTCTGCTTGATTCCTCTCTTGAATTGTACAGCAACGTCGCTGAACGAGTGGCCAGTCTTCCAGTGCCTGTGGTTGATAGAGCTCTGTTTTGCAACCACTCGTTGCAACTTCATAATCTCAAATTTGTCGCGTTCATACATGATTCAGGAATTCAATACATGATTAATTATTATTTCCACTGTCATTGATATTGTAACGATTTTTTATATAAATTTATTTTGTTTTGGTATTTGCTGCCGAAAATTTAAGTTTTTGGTCGTAGTTTTGCACTCATTGAACTTAAAATCGACATTATTATTTAACCTTAATTAGTGGACAGACATTGAAGACCAGTGATACGATCGGGTATAAATATGAAGCTTTGTTGAAAAACAATTCATGTTAGAACGTCTCTGACGTACGAGTACACTTCGGTGTATTTTCGTAACGAGCACATTATTTTCCGACGAACGTGAATCTTAGTACCTAAATACTTGCATAAAATTGTTAACTGAACTGCAGAAATTGCAGCGTGGTGAGCAGACGTTACTACACAGATTTGTGTAGCATTTTTAACAAGTTTCATGCAGAGTAGAGTATTTCTTCTGAGACTAAGATACTGGCATTACCTAACAGTCCATAAAAAATTTTGCTTGACGTTACTCTTGTGTTGGCAAAGTTTTGTTCATTGACAGTAGAGCAGAGCTGGATATGCTCACGCTTCTCGTCAGTTTCCCTAGACGGAACACCATGGAAAGCTTCTTAGAGGAAGCATTACAGTGCTTTAAACCATTTAGAATTCAGTGTAAAACCTTATTATCCCTTCTATTGCTTGGAAGTAGTAATTTTTGATCAATTTGTCCAATAAAAAATGTTATGTTACTAAGAATGCAATGGCCTCCGCTAGCGTAGTCCACTATATGGCTGTGCACGTCCTGTTTATAGTAGTCAATGGTATATATATATATACATATATATATATATATATATATATGTATACGTGAAAATCTTTTAGTTTTTTCGCTTTAACAGAAGTTGTCTAGGATTTCACGCGGGCAAAAGCAGGAAAAGCTTTCAAATCAGCCAAAAATATTCGCGGTCAGCAGAGTGACGGAATAAAAAAGCCCTGTGAGTTGGGGGTTAGCGCAAAAATATAAAATAAACTAAATGCATCAGAACTTCACCGACCATGTCTTTGTGAGAACATTACAAGTTTTTAAAATATTTGTTGCGATTCTATGTCTCATGTTTCATGATGAAACAACTATAGCCTAACTGATGAAAATGTACGAAAAGAATGAGAGTTTTGTGTTAGTTTTGATAAATTTACATGATGTTTTGATTCGAACATCGTTAAATTGTTAGACTTTGAAGGCATTTTATGCATTAAAAACCTAACTAATGAAACATCATGATCCGGACTTGTAAACCAAATTACTGCATTAAAATGAACAAACCATAGAGGTATATCAAATAACAATTTTCCTTTTAGAACCATGCTTCTCAATTGACGGACAAGGTTTCAGATTGATCAGCTGCTAAAGCCGTAGAAGTGGTCGTTTTAATGTTTCAATGTCTTAACTGTACAATTTTTGAGTAACAGTGATGGTTTAATTATTAATTTTGTATTTCATTCATTGAAGGTAACAGTAGGCAGGATTAAAAGCTCTATCAGGTTGTAAAATTTTGGAATTTTTACGACTGAAAATAGCTATAGATACAGTTGTTCTCGGTGCACTTTCTTCTTTTATTCAAAAAGCACCAATTTGGAGGGTACATCTACTATTTTTTTAATGATGCCTCGTGCCTGCTGCTTTGATTCACTCTAAATATATTAAATATTCTCACCTACTTCCCATGATTTGCATTATGAAAAAACGAATTGCTAAACACGTCCATTTTCCAACAAAAAATGTACAGTTGTAGGATGACGAATGCACAAATCAAGTCTAAACTTATTCCATATACTTTCAATTGTACTCCTATAGATAAAATTCTAGTCGTTGCACAGTTCGTAAGTTTCTTATGCATTGAAAACAAAAAGAATTTATCATTCAGACCTAGTGCTTAGTCAAATTACTTCAATATTTCAGACGAATAACATTATTTATGGTTAAACTACGTATATTTAATGCTTCGTAGTAAGAAGCTCACTATAAGCTACCTGCATTGCCGAAGTCATGCTGATGTTAAAGGCACTAGTCATAAGTGAATTTTAACAAACATAATTCAAATCATTATTGATCGAAAAATAGTTGTCCACTGGAAATTGAAAAAGCTTTTCTTGAGTTGGCTTGGTTGATGCAATCCATGCATTTCAAAGCTTGTTTGATCAATCATGATGTTTACTTACGCACACGTTTATGACCATGGTCTTAACTGCTCGATAGTGTCAACATTTCTGATCAAAAACAGTATGACTCAAAAAAAGGTTTACCCATGCTTAAAATGTCATAACTTTGCAACGAATTACGATGTTTTGGATCTGTTTGCTCTATTCGACGTAGAATATAATTGTCTATCAGTTTCTGCAAGCATTTTTGAAAATATGCAGCCCCTCCATAACATTTAATAGTTAAGTAGTAGGCACCAAAATGAAAGTTGCTCAAGAATTGGGAATTAAAGTTTATGAACCCCTGTAAATAAATAAAAAATTCATAGACATTGGGCTCCAAAAAAATCATCCACCACAAAATCATAGCTGGGAAAAGAATAATTTCAGAGAAAAATTGTCAGTTTGGATCGTTATTTGTGGAAATGGAAAAATAATTGGACCGATTTTTACAGATGGAAATATGAATGGGGAAAAATATCTTGACATCCTGAATCAAGAAACTATCCCCCAATTAAATATTCCATGTGGAAACAAATTGAATCGTTATTGGTGGGTTCAAGATGGAGCACCGGCTCACAGATCACTAATTGTAAAGGAACGCTTGTTGGAAATCTTCCAAAACCGCATAATTGCTGTGGGCCATGATATCGAATGGCCTCCCCGAAGTCCTGATTTAACACCATGTGATTATTTTTTATGGGGACATTTAAAAAACAAAGTGTATGCAACTCCTCCAATCAATTTAGATGACTTGAGGATGCGCATCACGACAGAGGTTAACATTTTGAAAGATAATCCACATCGTGTAAAAAAAGTAATGAAAAGCATGAGAAAAAGAGCCCAGGTTTGCGTAAATAGGAATGGCGATCAAGTAGAAGGAAGAGGATAGTAAAGACAATTGTGTTCAATAAACAATGGTTTTCTTTCTATTATTTCAAATGCAGGTTCTTTAAGTGAAAAACGATGTACATTAAATGTTATGGAGTAGCTCTGTATTTTTAAAAATGTGCAGCGACTGATGGACAATTATATTCTACGTCGAATAAAGCAAACAGATCCAAAATATCTTAATTCGTTGAAAAGTGATGACATATTGAACATGGGTAAACCTTTTTTTGGGTCATACTGTATAACGACATTCTTGTCAAGAAATCTAGAGCTTGTGAGTAGGCGTGTCAGAAAACTACAAGCGCTACCTGAGCAGGCCTTCATTTGCAGCAAACGACGGTAACTGAAGCTCATGTGCCTGGTATAGAGGACATCAAGACTTGTCTCATCCCGTAAAGCTTGCAGGAAAATAACTTCTCGAGTCGAGCTGCGCTGACACTGAGATGTAGTGTGAGGCATGAACTGGTAATGGCAGGTCTATACCCTGACACAAATTGCTATGAGATGCAACCCCATGTCATTCTTAACGGTAATGGAGTAGGCGATTTTGAGTGGTTGTAAGTAGCGTTTGATGAAGCTAGTTCAACAGTTGCAACCTACCTTTATTGTGCAACTGCATGTGATTACGATTTCCTTGCTCTAATATCATTATTAAAGTCTATTTTGTTGTTCAAATCAGTTATTATTTCACATTTCAGCAGTTGGCCTGGTTGTATTTCATCGAAGTGGCCACAACAAACTGTTTTTGAAAGGGTTTTCTACATAGTTTCAATAATAGTAAATATGAATGTGCCTGAATATTATCATCGAAATAACTTCATTCAAATGATAAAAAACTTTCAAAGTCATGATAGTTTTGTTAACTGTCTCAAAAATACAAGTCTCGTTCAGCCAAAGGTAGTTTTCTGCTGACACAGCCCTATGTGTTTATTTCTGCTTTATATTGTTGATCGGACAGCCTCAAGACGACTTTTTCCAGTCCGATATTCCATTTAGTATGTACGTCTTTTCTCACACTCTGGTATCCTATTCAGTGTGTAAGTTTTTCCTCAGTCAGGTATCTTATTCAAAGCATAAGACCTTTCTCAGTCAGGTATCCCATTCAGTGTGTGACTTTTCCCAGAGTCACATATTCCAATCAGTGTGTAACACATGCATAACTGTACATTATGGATGCAGTCCAATTGTAAACAGTGGACACGATACAACTCTCATTCATTTAGTCACACATTATGTATGCATCCCCAGGGGTTCGGCCAACAGGTCAAATGTATAACTTGTATTTTCATTTATGTAAATTTTTAGTATTTTTTGTAGAATTAAGTAAAATTCAAAGAATAGTTTTAGAATACCTGTGAATCAATAAAGAGCTTTTAATGTCATGGTTTAGTTACTTGATATGTATTTTCTCCAATTTAATCCATATGGTTTTTAAGTAAACAATCATTTGCGTTAACGTTCTTTGAACACTTAAATGTAGAATTATTGATGGGGTATTTAAGTCCTCTGAGGGTTCTATAAATATTGAAATTCTATCTCTGATTTAGATCAGGTGTATGCACTGCAAATAAAAGATCTTAGTCGTGATAACGAACGTCACCTGTTTGCAACTGTTAAGGAAAAGAGTTGCAGGTTTCATGTCTGACTATAATATATTCAGTAACACGTTGCTTGAATCATGTTTGAATATAGTGTATTAAATAAAACGTTGCTGGTATCAAGTCTGCAGATAATATATTAAATAATTTGTTGCCGGTATCATGTTGAGAGATAATGTATTAAAGAAAAACATTTGGGGCTGAATAAAGATAGCAAAGTTTTTAAACTTATTTTGTGATATCATGATCAAAATTCTTGCAACACCGAACATAATGTTCTACGAATTTCAAGCTTCCGGATAAAGTGTTCTGGAAATTTCTTTATAGGGAAGAAAAGAAGCAGGACGAAAACACTAATTCTAACTTGCAACTAAAGTGAAAATTCTTTAATTTTAAAGTAGACGTTTAGTTTGTGATAATTCTCGACAATACCACGGTTAATGTCTCCCAACGTATACTCTAGATCGATTAAATTCCTATAACATAATTTCAGTCTTAGTTATTAGTACTTTTCTGGTCATAAATGTAAGCTTTTCGTGCGATCCTTCCTGTAGGTAGCCCACTACTGCGTAAACATACAGGGGGTCCCAAAAATGCACTCGCTCTTTGACTACCTATTACTAGGGGAATATATTAAAGTTTTATTTTATGAGATTTTATTTCCTTAAATTGAATGTTATTTTGTTTCATTTAACTCCTTACATTTGTATACATGTCAATAGATACCCAAATTTAATACAAAACGTACGAGTATTGGATAGTCAAGGAGAGTATAACTTTTGTGACCTTCTGTGGTTGTACACTTGAGTATCGACATTCAAGTTGCAATTATTTGTGGTTCAATAGTTGTGCGTGATGTATTATACATCTGAACACCTTCGTGTGACCAGTTGCAGCTCTAGAGCTAGCGTGGCCGAGCCAATTGCGGTTAGAATTTGTGCGTATGTTCATTTCAACTGCAACATCACATTCAGTTGCCACCAAATGCTAAAACCTGTGATGCGCAGAATTCTAGTAAATTTGCAACGATTTGATATTCATGAACTATACGAGACGTCAGAAATTCAGAATGACTGCTCAATTTTATCGCGCTCAAAAGGAAGTTGAGCTCTAATTCCATTGCTTTGTATTCTTCGCATTTTCGAACACAAATTCATTGATTAAATCAGAAATTTGATTTGTTCAATGAATTATTAATACTTTTTAGGCACTGCATTCACTTAGTTTTATGTTGTTTGTATTGACAAGTTTTTTGAAACGTTCTTTTTGATCTCGGTCAGGTGTTATTCCACAATTTGTAATCTTTGGATTTGTTTTGCGGTTTCACAAAATTTCACAATATCACACAGGAAATAAGTTTTTTTTTTTCAAATTTATAAGCCCACAATTTCTCGTCAAGAAAAGCATTTTGCTACGCTAAAAAAAATCTAGTGAAACTGTACCCCTTCTCACCAAGACATAATCTCGATATGTGCTGACTGACGCGAATTAAGAAGTGCACTGCGGTGGTGTATTTTTACCACAAAATTGCGCTTTCCCACGATGAGCGTAATTTATAGCACTTAAAATAGTCGTAGTCATGGTAAGGATAATGTCTAATGAAAGTCGTAACGATGAGACACTGCGGCCGTGAGCGCAACGGCTGCAGCACTTAGGAGTATGAGGCGCGCATTGCGTGAAGACTCCTCATACATTATCAGGACAGCGAGTGCGCAACTGCACGCTGGCCAAAATAGCGTCTAGATAGCATCCAAAATAGCGTAAGATAGCTGTCGAATAGCGCAAAGAAAGCATCCAAAATAGCGTAAGATAGCTGTCAAATAGCGCAAAGAAAGCATCCAAAATAGCGTAAGATAGCTGTCGAATAGCGCAAAGAAAGCATCCAAAATAGCGTAAGATAGCTGTCGAATAGCGCAAAGAAAGCATCCAAAATAGCGTAAGATAGCTGTCAAATAGCGCAAAGAAAGCATCCAAAATAGCGTAAGATAGCTGTCAAATAGCGCAAAGAAAGCATCCAAAATAGCGTAAGATAGCTGTCAAATAGCGCGAAGAAAGAATCCAAATAGCGTAAGATAGCTGTCAAATAGCGCAAAGAAAGCGAATAAAATAGTGTCAAGATAACAGTCAAAATAACACCAAGAAAACGACCAAAATAGTACCAAGATAGCAATCAAATAACACTAATAAAGCAGCTAAAATGACTCTAAGATAACGGTCACGGTAGCACCAAGAAAGCGGTTAAAATGACTCCATGATAGCGGTCAACACAGTGCCAAGAAAGCGTGACAACGCTACGATTGCTTCATTGCGTCAAGATGGAGTCTTAAGTATAGCTTAACACGATAATTTTGCTAAGTAAAGTTATAAAGAGATGAATATGAAGACTTCATGATGAATGCATCTGCATAAAGGTGATGTCCTCTCGCTACGGCAAAGGGAGTGTAGCATCGTGACGTTAAAGTAACGTGCAAGTAGCATAATAAATATCACGGTTATAAGGTTCTAAATGATACCGTCAGGTCAAGCGACTGTGAAGGTTGCACACAACATCAAGCTGACGCTTACCTCTGATCGTCATGTCAACTCTATCATGCTACAACGTCATGACGTGACGATGACATGAACAACGCATCGATACTGCATCATAACATCAAGCTGACGTACATCGCCAGTCATCATGTCAACTTTATCATGCTACAACGTCATGACGTGATGATGACATGAACAACGCATCGATACTGCATCATAACATCAAGCTGACGTACATCACCAGTCATCAAGTCAACTCTATCATGCTACAACGTCATGACGTGATGATGACATGAACAACGCATCGATACTGCATCATAACATCAAGCTGACGTACATCACCAGTCGTCATGTCAACACTATCATGCTACAACGTCATGACGTGATGATGACATGAACAACGCATCGATACTGCATCATAACATCAAGCTGACGTACATCACCAGTCGTCATGTCAACACTATCATGCTACAACATGACGTGATGATGACACCAATGCAACATGCGATGTAGTTCAGACATTTAATGCGCCTGCATGGCATGGCGTGAGGACTTCTCATCCTCCTCTGTGGACTTATGCCCGATGTCGTCGCTTGCTTGTTCTCTTCCAGGTACGCACTCGCGGCAATGAAACATGACGGCCTTGCTACTCACATTTCCACAGCGCTAGCAAGTAAATTAAGTAGAGCGTTAGAGTTGTCTGGGGACATATGTCGTGTTTTACAGATGTCATTACACAAATTTGTAGTGTAAAGGTTATAAATATGTCCCGCATTTGTGTCTCTCTTTTATGCACACTGTGTTGTACGCTTTCTAGTCAATCCGAGGGAATTCTAGAAAGTGCAGTCTTCAAACTTGAATGTCCTTTGCAGGTTGCTTCAACCGTAACGCATTATTCATCTTCTAGTCCTGGAAATAAGTGTTGTGTTCTTTACTCGTTATTTAACTTAACATTTCCTCAGTTTTTCGGACTTGTTGCAAATGTTAACTCGATAACTTGTATACTAGGTCAGTACGTAGAATATCTACTTTCAGAAAATTCTTGGCTTATGATATATGTAAATGCCCACAACTTTGCTCCTGCTAGGAAGTACTGAATATAATAGGCTGTTTTGAAATTGATTTCATACACAGAATGCCCCTTTTCCGTGATATAGTCTGAGCCACTAAGTGCTAGCAAATTTATGTTACTACTACGATTACTGCTATATCCTGAATGTATTTTGTGTGGGCTTATTCATGAATGATCACTCCATTGCAGTTTATGTACTAATACCACTGCGGCAAAACTTATGTAATTTGTCTTGAGGTTTTCAGTTCGAATTCTCGGCGTATTTTCATCAGTAGTGGCTATTGAAGTGTGCACCACAGTATTGATATTTGCGTAGGTATGAGAACGGACGACATGGACTCGTACCCATAGAACGACTGTTGATTAACTCGCTCAAAATAAATACACATTAGTCTCATTGCAATCTAATCCTTGTTGCAATTCAATCCTGCTCTTCTGCAACGTTTCATAAAAATGTACCCAAAGTTTCTCATCAAGCTTTTGCTGCGACCTCGAGAATATTATCTCCACAATCTGTGGAGTGCTACCGTTTCTCATACGCTGGCATCTCTGGAAGTCGAAGACTTGATATACAGTGTGGAGCTTCAAAGACTCGAAACATGAATAGGTTGCCTCAGCCAATCTTGTTGAAGGTGCCCTACAAATTGATTCATTTGGGTTCTTGCATCTCCTGTGTAGCTTTTGATGTCTGTGAGCAGCTTGATCGCTCGTATACCCAAACGAAATGCAAAGTTTTTCATAAGTTGTACCATGCTAATGCACCCAACATCAAGCAGTACAACTCGGTGTCTCATACATAAAGCAAAATCTACTAAAAACCTTGCAATTCACTTGCTTATTATCTATAAAAATTGTGTATTTCGATGGTATTTAATAACAAAATTTTCTTATGTAATGTGTTTTTGCTGTCGCTTTCAAAAAATCAAGGGAAAAATAATTTTTGTTGCGTACGGAGATGAATTCATAGGTTTAATAAAGAGCAAATTTAAAATACCTAAGCACGTTAACTTTTCGATTCATATATTCTGAATGTGAGCCTCGCCATACTTTTTCAGACATGTTTGGTGTGAAAGTTGGCATGTAAATTAGCTGCTAAGTCCATATGTTTGACTATTCGTGCATCACCCAAAATATAAAAAGTTTTTTTACTCAGCTTTAAAAACCCTTGTATTTAACGATGTTTATCGTTAAATTCAGTGCATTAAGAGTTGTAAATATATTTTAAAAAATTCTCTAGATCTGCACTCATTCATCACTTACATGTGCTGTGGTATACGGGTTCTGATAATCGGTGTGTTTTAGGTAGAAATACTGGTCCAATTGTAAAATAATAATAATACCTTGCAGCCTAATCAAGAGCAAATCGATTTTTCATGGAAACGCTTTAAGCGTGCGCTATTTCTGAATTGGTAAATTTTCATACTTTTAAATTTTTGTTACTGAACTGCTTTTCGCTCCTGGCGGTACGGAATACTAGTTCGTACACTACAATAAGTTTTGAAGGGTATTGCAGTCGTACTGCAATTGAGGTACACATGATAACGCAGTACCAAAACAAGAACACTAAAACTACTGCCCAGAGCATCTACCAATTAAATTTGACATTAGCTTGAATGAATATCTTTTTATGTAAGCATTCGTTTCATCTATTTCTGTTTTGAACGCATACTTTTTTTTTACATGTTGCTTTGAACTTTAGAAAATACGGGTTTAAATAGATTTAATGTGCAAATGAAATCAAATGACTCAAATGTTTAATTAAAGAAATAAAGTTTCTTCGGCGGGAGTAAGACTTTGAGTGTCATGATAGTAATGATACATTCATAGGTTTGCATATTCCAGGTGATGTATAAAGGGTATGTATCGGCATAAAGTGCATGTATTGACATCTACGTTAGAGGTGTGGGACTACAAGGCGCCGTCTGGCCAGCTGCGTAAACAAACCATTAGACGGTCAGCAGAGGGCCAAGAAATATGCTTAGCTCCACAAGACTCATAGGCACAAGAGCGCGTTGTTCGTTTGGAGCGTGAGAGACTGCGACAAAAATTATAAATGAATAACAAAAGAAAAAAGGTAAGCGTGTGTAAAGCGGCCATGAAGTGACAGCAGGGGGACTTGGGAGCTAGACCTCAACAGTGATGTAGGCTATTACAGCTAGAGTGACATTTAAGGCTCAGGCATATGTATAGGTTTTAGGGGTATGGGTGGAATAGGAGTAGAAGTGATTAAAGGGGAATTAAATTAATCATCACTCCGACGAACAACAGCAGATTTTACAAGTGCACGTACTCGTGTTTAATTGCGCAACAGCAAGGAATGAAGATGGAAAAATTAGCGTTATTGCTGTGTTGTAATTGTGAGTGTTACACATCGAAACCCATCATTAGCAACGAGTCTCCAGTGTAAGAGCAAGTCTTAATGTTGTTATTGTCAATGTGAGTGAGGTTAGCGACAGGTAAATTTCGTAAGTTGTCGTGTATGCCATTGATTTAACTAAATTGTTTCGTGTGCACACTTAACTATTCAGCTATCAAGTATGCAAATGATCTGTAATAGTGCACTATTTAATTGGACATCATGTTTAGTTCATATGCCAAAATGTGGTGGATGACTCATATTTCCCATCCCGTGATGTTTAGAATAACATGTATCAAATCTTTTGTGTGTGTATTATTGTCCTTTCTATAGTCATTGAAAAGAAGTACCGGGAACACCTTTTACCAATTTATGTATTCAGAGGATTAGAGTCCCAGTGCGATTACGTATGTTTGTTGCATTTATTTATGCAATGTGCTATTGTGTGTTATTATGTATGTTTGTTGTGCTATTTACCAGTATTAATTGAAATATAGCGGAAGGACAGCATGCAGGAAAACCATGTATTGAAACCAAGATGGCGTAAATTATAAGAGAGAACAGTACTCATCAACAATCAATCATCTTGCAATTAAAAGTAGGTAGAAAAGCTTTTCTTTTTTACATTCTTTAAATAAATAATTAATAACAAATAGACATTATTAAACATTGCAAATTTCTTATACGTATCGCCACAGAGAATTGCAGCATGAACTTCCTCTATTTTCTTTTTGTCTCGAAAAATCCTTTTTCAGACGAATAAAAATTTTAATTATTTTGTAATTCTCCAATCATTCCACTTTGTTAATTTGATTAATTTGTTGTCGATATGTGCGTCAGCGAAAGCAAGTAAAAAGAAACCCTGGCATTTCACTTTATCTATACTGGTGAAGTGGAAGAAAACTATTGAAAAAAAGAGCCGTAACCGCATCCAAGTCGAACAATTTAGCCAAACTGACTCAATTCCAGTGGAAGTGGAGACCACACTGAGAAAGAAGTCTTTGCATACACACGTCAAGCCAATTGAGCTCGAGAAAATCTTGTGTATTCTTGGGAGCACCAAGACCTCATGTGGTAGTTTTGTACGCATTTGCTTTCTGCTCTCGGAAATTTCACTCCTATATTAAAGTCTGGAGAAAACTGCCGTGTTTGTGATTTGTAGGTGCTTCGTGCCGGTTGGTATTGTAATGTTCTTATACTTGGATGACTTATTAGATTTATTCGAGAAATTAAAATGTATTTTTTATTCTAAAGATTTGAAAATATGATACTTGGTTCCATTTGGTTCATTCTGGGGGTTGTATTAATGTCACTTTCAAATGATTGTACGTAGTGTGAGGCTTAAACATGAAAAGTAGTGTTTAGCAATAAAGAAAATAGGGTAGTGCATGTCATATTTCTATTTACTTAGAATTATCAGTATATTGAAATGTTGACTGAACATTTGGTGAAAACAATACGGGAAAATCATTTTTGTCAGCATCAATATATTTGTTACCGACATGGCGAATTTGTTCGTATGCGTAAGAAACATACACCTGTCCTAGTCTTATGTTGCACTGCGAATCACATCAACATACCAGCTGAATTCAGGTGAAATTGTATACCCTTTTGATGCGTACGTCAGGACTCTTTATTAAATGGCTTAAACCTTCAACAATATATGTTTACAGGCGAAATGTTGAAAAAACGTACAAGACTGCATTACAGTGCAGCCAAAGAAACTCACCACATCACCAATATTCTTTGCAGTGCAAAGACGAGGCAATTGCATCCAGGCACAAGGCGGCTTCACTTGGCGTCTGCGTACATTCAGGACATACCAAATAAAACGAAAAATAAGCCCATGGAGCTGCCAGATTGCTGGATGAGTCGGATAGCAAAGTCTCTCTCTTAAAGAGATGAATTCTTTTCGCTGACGACTCAGGATTGCTGGAGAAGTGTTTGTTCCACGAGAGCCTACAACAATGCTCAAATGGAAGACCTAAAATGGGTCCGCCAAAGCTTTCGAAGAAATCGAGTTTTCTTCGCGTGAATTGCCGTGGCATTTTTGTGCATATCATTAACATCTCCACAGTAAAGCTGCCTCGGCTCTTGGAAACTTAAATTCGATTTCCATTGGAAAATTAAATTCGATTGTTGAAATTACAGACATAATTTATTTCTCTTTCACGCCTCCTTTTATTATACACTATATCGACTTTTGTTTTATAAATATGGTAATATTTTCTTCGTTCATTTTATTTCCGTGAGAATTGAATAGTATTCTACTAATGCAGCAATTTTACTATTTTTATTGATATTGGTATCATAAGGCATGCAAATTGAATAGGAGTATCACCCGCCTCGAGTATTTTATGTAAAATCTCACCATCTTTTAAAACCTAATTCTGTTTCTTCATCTCGGATCTTATTTGACTTAACGAAAGCTAGTTATTTCACACCAATAACCGAATTCAGCCTCTTCATTCTAATTATAAACTGACCTTACAATCTCACACTCTAATACTTTCCTTAACCCTATTTCACTTGCGGTAGCTCTCGGTACTGCTGTCAAGAATTGTATTCTCAACTTCTGCTTCCTCATCTCTGGCGTATTCAATTTTCCTCGAGCGCTCGAGTAATTTGTGTTTTGAAGGCTGAATATTTCAATAACCCTTTCATTTTAAGTCAGCAACGTGGGCAAAAAAAATCACATTCGTCTGCCAGCACAATTAAGTTACCAGTATTCTCACCACGACTAATCCACTTCCACCAGTATATAAAAACACTTCACCGAAATTGGCTAATTATTACTTCAAATACAGTTTATTTGGACTGGTGGAAGAATGATTTCATTATTTCTTCAAATCCAGTCTAATCTGACAGGTGTAAGAATGAATTCATCAGACTTCCTTGCATTCGCTTGCCAATTTGGAACCTTATATTTAACCAGCTTATGAGTCTAAATCAGCATAAAAAATCATGCACGTCCTAGGTACAGAGTGCCGCATGAGTAACTTACACTTTCAGGGAATCAATGATAGGAAAACTATGAAAGATGAAGAATTTTGGATAATTTTGTATGAAAGTATGAAATTGAAACTGAAGTTTTTTATCTATTTAACAATATTTATTAGAAATCATTCTTATAATTTGTAAAATTGAATATTAAGAAAGGTGCGCTACACGAAAGAGAAGTGACTAAACATTTGAAACATTTTCTAGAATTCTATAATTGCAGTGCATAGTGAGAACAAAAACATTTATAATGCTGAAAGTTGCGATAAAAATTCATAAAAACAATGGTACTATATTCAAATCAACGGGTTTATCAGAAGTAGAATCGATGAAATTCCTACATTTGTTCCCACGACGTTTAAATTCTCATTATGGTTATGTCCCGAAGCTACCACGATCTCCAGGTTGATATCCCATTTATGTTTTCCTTTGACGATATGTGAAGCAAAAAGTTTTTATTACACGCGTGGTACTTTGGTAAAACACGTTTCAAAGAAAACAATGTTCAGAAAATCAACAGCGTAACTGTGAAGAGACAGTATTTTCCACAAAAAACAGCAGTAGTATAACATGTTGTTTTGTTGAAAAAATAACAGAGATCCCCTAATTTTACCATACCTGATGCTTTGAACGTAAATTAAAGTTTAACATATTCCTTATCAATTTTAGGTATCAAAATATTTTTGTCCTTTAGAATTTGGTTATTTGCATTTGAAAAGTGCAATTACATTGCGCGTACTTGGTTAGGCCTCCTTGTAACGACACTGGTAAAGTGTTCATTACAATAATTAAGAACTAAGCTCATGGGGGTTAGGTAGGATTCCTGAGCTCTACTTGGAGGAAAAGGCGTGTGCTGACCTATAAATTCCTTAGGGAATTTACGTTCTCCAGTGACATACTTACTACTCCCTAAGTAAATTTCAATATACGTTCCAGGAGTTAACTATGTTTGTTGCTGTATTACGTATGGGCTAAGTTTATTATATTTTTCCACGTCTCTTTTTTCTTTTATTTATTTATTTCTTTTTTTTTCTTCTCGTGTATCTGAAATACTACTTAGTTTCGTCTTGCCGGCTGAATCGATTTGTGCCCGCAGATACTGCCAATTTTCCACACTTATTTGGTGCTCCTTTGAAATAAATTTTCACTAGATTGCACTTCGATGAACACTTGAGTTTAGCGAAAACTGGTGAAACTCTGCTCTCTGAAGTATTTTGGTACATTATCGTATAGGAACGATTTCCTAGACGAAAAAGTTTGGAATGAATACATGGGTATAAATTGACCAGCTTTAAGGCATTAACTTAAACTGTCAGCTCAAAATGCTGATTTCCACGCCCCGAATTAAAAAACTATTTCATTTAATTTCCTGCTGGGAGTAAGGAAAAGTGCTCTGCTGCTCCCACTGTTATTCAGAAAGCAAACTTTTAATTTGATCGAAAACTTTGAGATCGAAATTCATCAGCGTAAATGAGCTTGAAATGCGGCAGCGTCGAAAGGTAAACTGATTTCCCTCGGTGAAGCTCTCTAAAACTTCAGAGCTATTATTTGATCAGGGTAGAGAGGGGAAATTTTATCATTGCACAAATTTTACGTATTATGTTAGAATTTTTTGTGAACGTGTTGCTACGTATCTCATATGAAAGAATGAATGCCTCGACATTCCCTGCATCGGGAAAGACTCGCTGACAAATTTCATGGAGTTGACAACTCACTCAAATACTTACGGAACACATTTCTGCTGTAATCCTTATATTCATTTCGTTTTGCGACTTTCTTAACTTCAAATGAGTCTTAAAATACATTAAAAACATTTTTTCATCACGTCAGAAATGTTATTGACCGTCATCATAACTGTATAAAAAAAGACTTCTGGTGCCCTTGTGATGTTGATAAGAACTACACCACACGTTGATACATCAGAGTGTATCACGACTGTACGAGTATGACTTTGTTTAGAAACCGTGAATTATTCAAAAAGTTGCAATAAAAGCACTAAAATTATCCATGAATCGTAAATATGGCTGTCATTTGTTTACATGTAATCAAGAACTTCAAGTCGTACCCTACTGACTCATATCAATGTTGCCAACACCCATGAAAAGTTTGTGAGTGCATTGGAATATGTAGCAAAATATCTTTTACATATTTTTTTATTCATTGCTTGTTAATCACTGTCAGCGTACGAATAACTCATCAAGTTATCACCTAACATGAAAATGTAATTGAGTCTGTGTCAGTTCATAAAAATATTCCAAATCGGAAATTACTGCGAAGCGCGGGAATTCCATGGTAATTACATAAACCATAGATTGATTTGAAGCTCTTGAATAACCTCTGAAGCCAAGTTTTCCTTTGCATTTCGAAGTTTTCTTTGACCTCATTGAGCCTGGTTCCTCTCGATAGACTCTTCGACTCTATGGGTAGACTTTCTTCTCTCCTTTTCAGATAAATTTTGAACTCTCGATTTGGAAAATTGAAGAGGTCTTGCACAAGTCTAGTTTTTGAATTTACTCAAGATGAGACATTCAAGAGAATTCTGTACACCTTTCTATTTTAAGAGTAGGTAGGAAATACACGAATTCAAGTAGAATAGAATGAGGCTATAGGAACGAACCTTCTGGCCCATTCTTGGGTCGGATAATTACTTCCATAATTATTCGGTTGTTTACCCAAGTCCCATGCCGTATTTCTAGCTGCGTCATCCATGTCAGCAGCGGGATTCGAACCCGGGTCTTTCCGCTCGCAAGCAGATTCGCTCACCAGTCGACCAAGCTGGTGATAGTAGTAGGAACATTGACGAAGAGCACTGACAAGCGCAAAGATATGTTTATCGCACATTGGAGGTTGCCCTCATACCTAACCTGCGATCCAAATGTATCATACATTGCGGCAGTAGAACTGCAACTTGTGTAGGAATTATTTTTTTCCATTCGCACTAGCTTTTAATCTTCTGGGACTGTAAGAGAATTCTCTCCATTTAATGTGTTCGTTTGTTATTTTTAAAGTCCGGAGATAGAATTTAGACAAAAGAAAAAATCTTCCGCTATTAAAAACGAAAAATTACTTCTATATTAATAAAATATTAGTCACATTTTATCACGGAGAAGAAATCAACTCGATCCTTAACCTGTTTGCCTCTAGTCAAAGTCTAGTTGCCACTTGTGTTGATTGTTTATGTTCTTGAACCTCGGTATTGAACCAAGAATGGGCCAAACGGCTCGTTCCTATTGCCTTATTCTATTCTATTCTATTCTATTCTATTCTATTCTATTATGTCAGCATGTCCTTGGTTCTTTGGCCGGGAGAAGAACATCAATAGGCACTTCAGATTTTCTTCCTTTAGCTACGTGCCTCAGCTCACGGGAAACTTGAGATGTGACACCCAACTGGGGAGAGTTGAAATATTCCTAGTGTTCCAGTCTCTGAACTTGTAAATCTCGAAACTATATTTTGTTGTCTATGAGTGTCACTAAACCGTAAAACAAAATTAATAATCGTTTCGTCTTGTCAGCACTTGTATTTTGATGCTCGAAATTATTTTGCATTTTATTTTGTTAAGTTAAATCATTTGTACCTAAGTAATGAATTGAAGAAGAAAATGCTGATATTGTGTGAGTAGATTGTTTTTGAATCTTTCATGTCTAATTTCAGAAATACTTGATGGTAATTTGCTTCATTAATATACTTAGGAGCCTCATAATTATTTTTCTCTGGTGATGCGTAAACTAACATGCAATGAGATAAATAACAGTAAATACTCTAAGAAGACATTATGTGTTATAAGAGATTAGTGCAAACTATTCCACAAGTGTCAGTTATGCCATTGGTTAGCTTAGATTTACTTTATGTAAAGTGTTGAAATTGATGCTTTTTTATATAATATAATGAACGGTTTTGTTAACACTCATAATTCAAGGTGCGGATTTGACACTATATCCTCATCACTCAACCAGTCCTACTCCACCATGCAATAAATATTTGTTGTAGTTGTATTGGTAATGTTGTCTGTAAATCATTTGATGTAGTACAAGCACAAATCCAGGTCAAAGCCGTGCATCAAGTTATTCATGTTCCTAAATAATCGTAATCCATTACTCTAAGGAGCATGGTTTAGAACCTGGACTAAGAGATTAATCAATGGAAAAAAGGAAATTCAGAGTCTAAAAAATTAAGACAAATGCATAGCTTTTTTTGCTGCAGCAGAGAGATTTTAATGCAAGAATCACCGCATGAAACCTCAACCAATCGGCTTAGATCATTCCTTGAACTGAACAAAGTAAAACATGACAGAGAAGAAAGTCTCGTCAAAGCACGTATCTTTTGTATCCGGAATGAAAGTAAAAATGTCGTATTCAATTCCCTCACATTGTTTTAGATGTTTAAAAGTGCTCATTGGCACGAGTAGTTAAATCTTTCATTCTTACGGAGATAATTACTTCAACTTTTAACGTCTGCCTCACTCCTGTCATGCTTGATAATTGATAACAAGATAGAAAAATTGCTTCTATATTAACTGTCACTCACACGCCGTTTGAGGAGAGAATATAGTGCAAAAAAAAACTTAGACTTAATTTTAATAAGTTTATGATCCAAAGAGCATTCAAATTTTGTGTCCCGAAAGCTATCGTTTCTCATACTTACAAAGACACTCCGTCAACTAAGCTATTGCTTACCTACTCGCATGTTTAGCAGTGAAATTTTAAGAAAAAACTGATACATTCCATTATTTCTGAATTCTAAACCGATAATTGGAAATTATCCAATCAATTTTTAGTAATCGAGTCGCCAAGCGGGATACCTGCGCAAGAGAACACTTATGATCGATTGGTCAGAGCTAATGCAGCGCTTCTGAACACTCGCGTATGAGCGAGTGTTCGAGTACTCGCCATCTGAACAACGGACTGCCGTATTAATTGGTCCATTTAGGCGGCACAAATTGAGTGGGTGCTGACCGCGATCCATGAAAGCTCTGCTGGACCACATGCTCTCTCTTCCAGCGGATGCACGGTGCGTCAAATGAGGTTTGGAGTCCCCTTCATTGTTTGCCCACTTCTCCTGATTGGAAAACATTTGTTGCCATTTTATTCAATTTTAATTAATTGCTTGAATAATTTGGGGCGCTTTATTGCCGTTCTCCGATCAAGGTTTGTCTGATGATTTGATCGCAGAACATTTGTCGCTATTTTGACTGGTTTTAGAAGTTACTTCGAGAATTAATGCGATTTGAAAATCAAGGCTTGAATAAATTGCTTTCAAACTTGAAACAGGTTCTAAACTTGTTTAGTTTGAACGAAATTAATAGAAAATAGTGTAATGAAAACAAAATATTGCAGTATTTTTTCAGTGATAGCTGTTTTGTTTACCTTAGCTCGTCTGTTAAGTTACTATGCAATATTTCATAGTGTGGTGGTTCAAATAGTTTCATGATTTCTCGTACTCTATACAAGAATATAAAGAACTCTCAATTTTTGTACACAAAAAGATTGTCTGCATGCAAAAGTTGTGTATGAGTGGCTTGTTACTGTGCAGGGCATCACCTACATATCATATGGTAGTGTAAAACGATGATTGTAGAGAACAGAAAGCGTAGCTTTGGGAGCCAAAATATCAGTACTACAACATGTGTTGTGCCGCTCTACATCATCGTTTGTTTTGAATGAAATTTATTTACTAATCTAATTTAGCAAGAAACACAAAAATTCCAGTTACAAACAAAGAATCCATTATTGACTGAAATGCTTGTGCGTGAGTGAAGTGCGTGTACGTGACTGAATTGACTTGTGTGATAGAGGTGAACGTGCATGATTGATGATTTTACTCTAGATGAGATGGGACTTGGGTAGTAACCCAAGAATGGACCAAACGGTTCGTTTAGAATAGAATAGAATGAGGCTATAGGAACGAACCTTCTGGCTCATTCTTGGGTTGGATAATTACTTCGATAATTATTCGGTTGTTTACCCAAGTCCCATGCCGTATTTCTAGCCGCGTCAACCATGTCGGCAGCGGGATTCGAACCCAGGTCTTTCCGCTCGAAAGCAGATTCGCTCACCAGTCGACCAAGCTGCTGAGCGAATCTATTGCCTTTTTCTATTCTATTGAGCGGATGGAGAACACGTTTGTGCATACATATATAGTACATACGTACGAGCAAAGGTTACTTTAATTTTTTTTATAGTACCTGATCGATGGTAGAATTTCTTATTTTTTTCAGTGTACTTCAAAACACCTGTAGTATGTGATGTAAGAGTACTTCCGCCCAACTTTGGTCTGTCGTAAGTCTGTGATTTTTACAAGTGTTCACCCATCAGGGTTACTCTGCAATGCATTCATAAGTTTACGACATTATAGTCTCATTTTTCTAGGGAAAGGTTTTATTGTTCGTTTGTTTTCGCACAGAGTTTTTATGCTCATAAATACAAACTAAAGAATGCCACTGAAAAAAGATACTGGCCTGTGTAGTAGAGTAAACTAGACAAATTTAACAAATACGATTTCATTTATTGAATTTATTTATCAACATCAGTTTTGTGTATACAAGGAGCTTTGTGTAATAATGGTTCATCGTCTCTCCGTATGATTCCCTCTATATCATTAGCGTCAGCAATATATTAGTATATAGACAATTGTGCCTTTTCGCCACATCCAACACATGAGTCGGTGTATCTCTGGTGTAACTAGATCTAATTAAAATGTATGGGAACTAGAACTAATCCAAAAATATAGCAAGACTTGCAGGCTGTGTACAATTATATTCATAATAGTTGCCTTTCAATGCTACAAACTCACCCCAATGTTTTGAGGAAGACCTTCGTATTTGCGGAGCAGCGCACTATTGGCTATTTGCATTGTCTGGAATTTCCCTGACGTCTAAAAATCTTTTTCTCTCACTGGGGATTTGATCCTCAGGGAGACAAAAAAAATTGCAGGAAAGAGGTCTGGCGAGTTGTATGCTGTCAGACACGAGCAGTTGTGTGCTTGGTTAGAAGATGTTGTAAGGGGATCAGTCGGGTTCATTTAGACAAAATCTCAAAATTGTCACAAATGCGTATTTTTGCAGATAATGAAAGATAAACATCTTGCGTAGGTTCCATAAAAATTTTGGGGTTGTACGAGGATGGGAAAGGGGTGTGGGAGGGGTGGGAAGGGACCCCGTGTGGGGTAGGGAGGCAAAGAACGCAGAATGGCAAAGCAGGCCCCTACTCAGCAACCACTGTTGTGAAGGAGGAATGCGTCAACCACGTTTCCAAGAGGATGGGGAGCCGACTACGCCAACTCAAGACGTGAATCAAGACCAAGTTTGCCTACCTTGAGTGCTCTCTATCTTTGCTGCGACTGTCACGCCCCTTCAGACAACCTGGGAAATGTCCGTGGACACGTCCTTGTGGCTTTTGGACTCATTCCACGAACTGCTATGAAGGCAAGAAAGAAGAAGGAAACGACTCCGGCGAAGGGACCACCAGCAAAGAAGAAGAGGACCTCCCATGACGAGCCTTCCTAAAGCTACAACCCCGGCGGATTCTAATCTCCACCTCCAAAAACACCTCAAAACTCCCACTCTGCAGTACTGAAGCGTTTCATGATCGATCATTATCCTAACCCAGTTGATACATAGCACATGACCTCCTAAGGAGGACCCCAGAACCTTCGGGTTCCAAAAAAATAAAATCATCAAA